>VMDO01015225.1:0-51816 GCA_007922755.1 Pedetes capensis | reverse complement strand
TATATTAAGATATATTTATATAATTTTAATTATAATTAATTTTAATAATAATTAAATAATTGAATAATTAAACTACGTATAATAATGATTAAAACGTTATTTGAAAGGTTTGCTTGGATCACATTTTAATGTACTGATGTAGAAGCAAACAATGGGCTTGTCTCTCATTAAAAAAAAAACCCAAAAAACAAAAAACAAAAAAATACCAGCTATTAGAATTATGGATTTGATTGCTAAATTTCTTCCTCCACTATGGTCAGCACCCTTAAACTTTTACATTAGAAGAACTTGAGCCCACACAGATTCTTGAGATTCTAAGATAAGAAACTTCCCTCACCTGCTGAAGGACAGTTTCCCTCGGTTGGCAGTCTTTCAGGGGAGCTTTCCCTTTTTCCTAATCCACATCTCATAGAATTTTGGGTGAACAAACCTGAAAAATCAGTCATCTTTCAGGTAGTAGATAAATCTAAGAGGAGTTGCTCCCTTTTAGGATTTAGGTAATCCTGGGAAGCTTGCTTTCCTTACTAGGTTATCACTTAAACTATAAAATTCAAAACCAAAGCAAGTAATTTTGGACTCCATGAGTCCCATCCCATGAAAAGGTCCAAAGCTCAACTGCTTTGTGTATCTTTGTCCACACTAGAATTCAGGGATTATTTAAGGGAGGGCACAACCAAGTGTGCCCTCAGCTCTAGGGATGCCTTGAGAGAAAAAGTCCAACTGGGGCAATGAGGACATTTAATTTGCTTGGTCACTGGCTAGATCAGAAACTCAGAGTTGGGTATCCAGAAGTTAGGAACTCAGTAATGAGTATCCAAGTATTTCAGGAACTCAACTCTGAGTATCCAGAGATTAAGTCAGGAACACAACTATGAGTTTCCAGAGATGTATACCTTCTTTTTTCTTTCTTCCTTTCTTTTAAACATGCAAGTGGACAAAATAACAATGTGTGACTATGGGTAACCTAACTTCTATTCCTAAAAATTCACCATTAGGTTGTATTTTAAATAACTGGCATCATTTAAAGAGATCTGGCCCTTATATAGAGTAGAAAATGAGAAAAATGACCTCAAAATGGGACTCTAAAATATAACATGATACTGCAATTAGATCAGTTCTGCAAAAAGGAAGGTAAATGATAGAGGTCCTTCACGTTCAGGTATTCATGTCATTGTGTCAGAACATAGAGTTGCAAAGAAACTGCAAAATTTGCTCTGCTCCTGTATCTCTGGGGTATAAGTGCAATTCTTTGGAGGACATATTATAAAGTGCCTATAAAAGAATCTCATCAAGCAGCCTGAACCCCAAGGTAATGCCTCTATCCCAGAACCCAGGGCACCTTTAAAACCTCTTTCAGTAGAACAGCTTATCCCAGCACAAGTAACAACTAATGGGACTTCTTACCACCCCAATGACCCTGAATCAGCCCATGTTTCCCTTTTGGGAAGTAGCACATGGAAAAGGAATTTAGGAGTACATGTCCTTTTCTCAGTGTCAGACTTAGCTCAATGAAAACAGAAAGTGGGACATTTTTCAGACGATCCAGAGAAACTTATAGATGAATTTCAATCCTTGAGCATTTCCTTTGACCTAACTTGGACAGATTTATATGTAATCTTGTCTACCTGCTGTATTTGTGAAGAAAAAAGATGAATTTGGGCAGCTGCTCAGGCTTATGGGGATGCAATTCATGCAAGAGACCAAATATAGCCCATTGAGACAACAGCTGTTCCAAATCAAGAGCCAAACTGGCAATACCAGATAGGAAGTGATGATCTCACTGTGTATAATCATATGATTACTTCTTTGAGGGAATGTGTAGATCAATGAGCAAACCTACAAGCTACAAGATTTAGAGAAATAACCCAAAATAGAGATTAAAAATCCAACCCTATTTCTAGGCTATCTCAGCAAGACCTTGAGAAAATATACTAGCCGGGTGCGGTGGCACACGCCTGTAATCCCAGTGGCTGGGGAGGCAGAGGCAGGAGGATGGCAAATTCGAGACCACAGGCAGTCTGCGTAATGTAGCGAGACCCTGTCTCAAAAAAAAAAGTAAAAAAATGAGCTTGGCGTGCATCTCAGTGGTCGAGCACTTGCAAAGCATGCAGGAGTGAGGCCCTGGGTTCAAGCACAAAAAAAAAAAAAAAAAAAAAAAAAAAAAAAAAAAAAAAAAAAAAAAAAAAAAAAAAAAAAAAAAAAAAAAAAAAAAAAAAAAAGAAAGAAAGAAAGAAAGAAAAGAAAAAAAAAGAAAAAGAAAATATACTAATATTAACTCTAGCTCCCATGATGGTTAGATTATGGTCTGTGCCCATTTTATCAGTCTGCTCCAGATATTAGGAGAAAACTAGAAATGTAGGCAATGGGACCACAGACACCCCAAACCTGTTTTTAAACTTGGTTTTTGGGGGGTTTCAACAAACAAACAAATAAATAATAAGTAAATAAATAAAAATAGAAGCAGTTCCAAAGACTTGGGAAAAATGATCACAGGCACAAGAATAAGACCAACTGTTAGCATTAGCCTTGAGAAATAATGTATCTCCTCAGGCATACAAGAACCTGCCCCTTCAGAGGGGCCCCAGGCAGAAAAAAGAGGACCATCAAAGATCCCTGGGTAATTCTTTATATGGCAAATAGAATATTACCTTTCTTTTAAATACTAGGGCTTCAGTTTCTGCCTTGATTAATGGCCTTGGACCCCTTCCTAAACAAATTTATACAGTAACTGGTGTGAGTGAAAACCCAGAACCAAAGGATTCACGAAACCTTTAACATGCAGTTTTGGAAACTTCATTCTTCTCCCAGGCTTTCTTAACTCTTCTTAAATGTCCTATCCCTTTGCTGGGAAGAGATTTTAGTCTCAGTGGGTGTAAATCTCCAACTGATCCCAGAACAAAGGCTTTCTTTTATAGAGGAGTTGACTACAAAAGATGGTCAAAAGGGCTCTAAGTCTAGAGGCTTTTCATGGCCTTAAAGGAATAAAAATCCCAAACTGTATCAGGGATATACAATTAAAAACATGCTTAACCTTAACACCCTAAGCAGGCAAGGCATATCCATCCATAACCAATCAGGGAGATCCAACAAAGGAAAATTGGGGACAAAGACCCAGTTCAGACTCTCCCTCCCTATACATGTATTAGCTAAACTATTTTAAAATGACAAAAATATTTATAATATGTATGTATGAAATTGTCTATGGTTAAAGATTCTACATCTAAAGCTAAAAGGCTTTCTTAATTTAGTAATAATTATAAAAACCTGGATTTAAGTGACAAGGATTTTATGTGGTGTCAAGATGGTGTACTTTCTAATGATTTTTTTGTCAAGCTTTTTACTTAGAAAACTGAAACTTAAGTACAGATTTATGTAAATATGTTTTAAAGATCCTTTTTGATTTCAGTTAAATGAGCAACTATTACCTTAGATTATTACAAAATGACACCATGTATGTGTGACTAACATACATCTATGGACTAAAGGTGCTATATGTCTAAGTTATAGCTAAGTGTTATACTAAAGTTAAAATTCACTACTCCTGCAAGACTAGCAATACTGGCTTTCTGAGTATTTAACAACCAAAAGTTGGAAGCCATAGCTAATCAGGATAATGGGGATAAGAGGATAGCCAATAGTTTGGCCTTCACCCCAGGTTGGCCAGAATCCATGGAACAAGACCCCCTCAAAAAGGACCCTACAACTCTGGGTAAGTCAGCTGTCCTCCTGATGAGAGAGGCATGCAGACCCCTGAAGATGACTCTGACAAATGCATGATCTGCAAGGAGGAGAGTTATTATAGACAGCAATGCTCCCTCAATCCTTCTAAAAGAAGCCACATGGTCAGCAAGATCCTCAGTCATCCTAGCAGATGGGACAACTGGTAGAGTAAGGACTGAGAGGACCAATGAGCTCTGCATATGTTCACATGGCAACCCTAAGGAGACTTAACTGGCCTTAAAAACAAAAACACAAAGGTTAATTCTTGGCAGCATGTTGTTGTTGTTGTTGTTAGGTGCCTTCAAGTCAGTATCTGATTCATAGTGACTCTATGTACAACAGGCAAAACACTACTGTCAGTGCTTCTCTGCTGTTCATAGGGTTTTCAATGGCAGATTGATTTTTGGGAGTGGGTTGCTGGGTCCGTCTTCCAAGCCCATAGCACCTGGTGTTCCCAGGCGGTCTCTCACCCAAGTACTAACCAGGCCCGACCCTGCTTAGCTTTTAAGATCTGACGGGCTCGGATGCCACAGGGCTACGGCTGCAGGCCTTGGCAGCATATATGGTCTTAAATACCCAGCAGGAAATTATAACCAATTATGGACTAATTATTAATACAGAACAGGAGGAGTTGGACTAAGATCTAAAATAAGCTCTAAAGGATATGCTAATTATAAATCTACTTAAAAGAACACTGGTAAACAGTGTTGAAGAGGCAGACAAATTCCAAGTATCCAATCACTCCTGTGGTATCTTTAAAGGTTAAGCCCTACTAGCTCTTATCTTTCAGCCCATTTCAAGAGGACTTTACCAAGTCTTACTAAGTATCCCAACAGCTGTCAAACTCCAGGAAAATGTGTATAATAACTCAGAAGGTGCAATCAAGCCATGCCTTAACTCTATACAAAAGAGAGGTAGATTGTAGGGAGATTGACAATAAAATTTTACCCAGATGCCTCCTATCAAATAAGTAAATATCTTCTAATGTATGTCAACATCTTCTCAGGGTAGACAGAGGTCTTCCCTGCTCAGATCAAAACAGCTAAACTTGTTTTTTGTCCCTGAACTCCCACAGCCAAGAATACCCTGAGGATGAGATTGCTTACACATGTGAACTGTTAGATGATTTGAATTCTCTTCAAACAAGAAAAAAGGACATCTTAACTTCTTATGTGCAGAGATCCCTGATCTTCCAATCTTCATGCTCAGACTCTCTCATGTGCCCCCGCCCCCAGATCAGGCAAATTCAGACTTTCAATCCCTGGATAGGTATGGTTTGTACCCATACTCACCGTTGAGAGGCTTCAGAAGCCAAATCTTCAGCCTTCATCAATCCTTAAATATAAAGGATCAAACTCTTGGAAGTGGGAAATGAAGCGAGAGAGAAAGACAGTGAAATCTGGGGAGCATGGAAAGGGAGAGAGCTTTCACCCCAGGATGTGGTTTGAATCTCACCAGCTGAGAATCAAGGACTTTGACCCAACTACTAAGAAAGTTGTTTTGAGGACTGCCTGCATAGAGATGTTATTTTTGACAGACATTTAAAATAATGAAAATGTTAAAATTGAAATAATCCATGCCTGGGGTCAAAATGTATGTAAACTCTGAGTTTGACCTTGCTGTACTCTCTGTAATTAAGTGCTTCTTTGAGACATGCCCAGGCAACTCCTTCATGAAGCTTTTTTTTTTTCCTTTTTTTATTGGAAATTTTTAATGTACACCTTAATGTGATTCATTCTGACATGCTTTTCATTGTGACATTTCCATATATGCATTTTGATGTACATTATTCATATAGGTTCCCCCTTACCCTCTTGTATGATGAAGCTTTTCTTAAACCTATACAATTTACCTCTCATTTTAGTAAAGGGAAGTTCCACCAACAGACAAACCTAAGATATGGAACATCTTTCAATCTTATAGGCACCTCCCTAACCCACAACAGGGGACTTTCTAGGTGGAGCTCGAGGCTCATGTCACACTAGGCACACTAGGTACCCAGAGCTAGGCACCCAAGACTGACAACACATGGGGCATGCCTTAAATATAACTGGAGGGAACACATGCCTACATGCTTCTTCTTTTCTCTCTTGAGAAGCCCACATCTGTGTTTTTGATATGTCTCTCTCTCTGTCAGTGCCTACACTTATTCTAAAGCATGTACTTAATAAACTCTGTAACTGTTTCACTCCACCCCCCCCCCACACACAAAAACAACATACAAGTAGAAGTGGGATCATTGATGGGGATGGAGGGGAGAAAGGAGGGGGCATGACTGAGGGAGGTGAACATGAGCAATGTACAATGAAATGCATGTATGGAAACATCATAATGAGACCTATTAAGCCACACACTAAAAATACACTAATAAGACTACTGGGGGGAAAAAAGACCTCTACACAGTAAAGTATAAAACATTACTGGCAGAAATTAATGTCTTAAAAGGATAAATCATGTTCGTGGTTGTAAGAATTCTATCTGTGCCAGGTACATATGTCTATTAGGTCTATTTGGTAAAGTTGTCCAAATATATGTTTTTTTTGTTTGTTTTTTGGTTTTGTTTTTTTGGAAGGAGAGGTTGGTGTTTGTTCTGATAGTCTTCCTCAAAAATAGTGGATTTGTCTTTTTTTTTTTAACTTCAGTTTTTGTTTTAAACATATATTATTCAGTACATAAAAAATGTGAATTTTTACATATTACTGTTTGACCCTTTTATCATTAAATATCCCTCTCTTTGTATAAATGCTCATTGTCTTATAGTCTACTTTGTCTGATATTAGAACCTTTAACTAATGAAGAATTTATATCCAGAATACATAGAGAACCTATGAAACATCAATAGGACATTTTTTAAAAAAGGGCCCAAAGACCAAATGACCACTTCAACAAAAGAGAGTATCTAAACAGCTAATGAACATGAAATGAGTTCAACCTTATTAGTCATTAGAGAAATGCAAAATGAAGCCACAAGGGTTTACTGTTGATGGCTAAAGACACATAAGCAAAAACAAAATAATGACAAAACCAAGCATTGGCAAGGACTGAGAAAATTGGATTCTATGCTTACAGTAGGAGTATAAAGGTGGTACAATTAGCAGTACATAACAAGGCTGAGCATATTCCATCCCAAAAAACACATCAAAAAAACATATCTAAGAATGTTTATAAGGACTATTCATAATAGACCCAAACAGAAAACAACCTAATATCCATTAATGACTAAGTGAAAAATATTCATATACTAACTTACATTCATATATTTAAGTACTGTGCAGCAGTAAGTAAAGGAACTATTGTAACACAAATCAGACTCACCACACTGAGAGAATAAAGCCATACACAAGGGTATCTAATATAAAGTTCAACAGGCAAAATTAGTTTTTTTAATAGAAGGGGGTTTGAATTAGAAAAAGACACAAAGGAGGCTTTTGAAGTGTGATAAAGTTCTATTTCTTGATTTGGGGGATGGTTATGAATGTGTATATGTTCTTAAAAATTCATTGAGCTTAAATGTATAGACTCTTCTGCCATATACTATATTGAAATAAAGTGTTTACATACTTTGTTGTTGTTTTTTTTTTTGAAAGTGTCTGTGTAGCCCAGGCTGCCCTGGAACTTACTTGTAGAAGAGACTAGCCTTGAATTCATGTCAATCCTCCTGTCTCAGCCTTCTAGGTGCTAGGATTATGGATGTGCACCAACATGCTTGGAAAAAAAAAAAAATTTGTGGCTGTCCTGGGCCCAGGGTTCACACATGGTAGGAAAGTGCTGTACCTCCAAGCTACATCTTCAGCCCTTTGCAAAGTTTTAAAAATACTTTAAGTATATGGAGAGAATGTAGCAGAACACAGGTGGTAGGGAATATCTAAAACTGATAAATCAAGAAATAGGTAAAGACATATTGTTTAAAAAATGGAAATGATCCCAATTCACAATTTAAAATGGTTGCCCTTAAGGGATGGGAGTGAATATTTTTTTCATGTTTTTTGGCACTAGGATTCTTTCAAAAGTGACATGCACATGACATGCTTATAGAAAAAACCTTTCAATCCTTCATGAAGGAAAAATTTCTAATATTGATCAAAAGGAGTAAATAGCTTCTGACAATAATGTTAAAGTCTATCTGACAGAAGAAAATGCACTCTGCTTTTAGGTATAAATTATAGTTTTAAAAACTAGTTTTAAAAGTTAAAAAATTATATATGGAAATGACAGATGTTATCACCTCAGTTTTAATGCAAATGCCAATTATTGGGAAGGGAGAAAGAGGCAAATCCTAGATATATTTTATTCTATCAGTGCATAGCAAATCACCATGACTTTTTACATATCTATTTTTCTATTACATGAAAAGTTGAAACTTAGGGTGCAGAGTGATACATTTAATTTGCAGAATGTTGTTCACGGATTAAAATTCTTAGTCTCTCAATTTATTCTCCAGATTAAACTATCATTTCCTAATATAATTTGTAGAAGGTGCCCATAAGAATTATGTAGAGAAAGATGTTCCACCTTTAATCATGTTTTGGAAATGTTGGCTTGCTTTATTGTCAGCCTTCAAATAACTTTTTGTCTTTTTGGTGGTACTAGGGAGTTGACATGGGGAGGCATGTAGCACCACATTCAGCTCAGAGAACCATCGTTATGTTAATGGACACTGTGATTCTCCAGAAGGATCTTCCTCTATGCCTCAAATGGTGAGGCACTTTAACATTGTTAGTTAAAAAAGAAAAAAGAAAAACAAAGTCCCAACACACACACACACACACACACACACAGAATCCATTACACAAGAAATTAGGAAGCAGCTAGGAGGATAGTTCCATCAATAGGTTTATGATAACCCAGAAATCTAAAAATCTGCAACATTCTCATCCCTTAGAATCTTTCCCAGGACTGACAATATCTTTTAAGGTCTCCCAGCTACTTGGTAGCATTGGTGAGGGATATACTGAAGAATCTGTCAGGCTGTTCTAAAAAAGAAATGCATTCATTTAAAAAGCATACTTAACAAAACTTGTTAAAAAGAGACATTGAATGCTAAAGGCACTTTCTGAATATTAACTTATTTTTGTTTTTCAAGTCAAGATTGTATGAACTATGCATGAATTACTCAGCATTTGGATACAAGAATAAAAAAGAACAAGCAAAGGTTGTAGAGGGTACCTGAATTTTTTTTTAATCTGAACAGAAAATAAGTATACAAGTTTGCTAAAGAGAAGTGGTAAAAATTGAATGTTATGTATTACAGAATCAGTATATCAAGTTTACTTCAGTAGCCAGTGATTCTTAGTTAATTCTGCAAAAAACTAAAACAGTTATGCAGAAACAAGAATATAAAATGCCCTTTCTGAACCCCAGTTTGATAAAATTGATTTCATATCTAGCATACTGATTACGTTCAGTTTCGGTTCTTTGTGCAAATAGTACATGTAGTTGTTAATGATGGTTTGATGAGCCGAAATTGATTTCCCTTAGGATAGTTTAACATAATAATCCAAATATTTAAAAAGCTAATCAAAATTCAGAGATAAACCAATGTGTAGGAAACTTCATTCATGTGCATAATAATTTTTAGCATCTTTTTAAACATAAAATCACAATCAAAAACAGTGATGGTATTGCATACCCAGTGCATTACTTCATGTAGTGCATTCCCATAGCTCATATGGACTTTAACATTGTATACCTACCAGGGTTCTGATGACTGGAATTCCAACACACGAATCTACCCGATACTTTAAAAAATCTAAAACTCTCATAAGACCTTCAGCTTGACATGTAAGGACTGTGTTTTAATATCCCAAACATTGGGAAGATTGAATGTGATGTACAGTAACCACCCCTTTGTAAGCAAGACAGAACATATACTTTTGTTACATCACCATAACCCTCACAATAACTCAATCCTGCAGACTGAGAGAAGCATATTTATTTTTTTAGCAAAAGGAAATTCAAAAGGCTCTCTTGGAGTCAAATGTACCCTAACACTTATATGAGGAATGAGTATAACTATGGCAGCTAAAGAAATCTGCCACTGTGTAATACCATATTCCTAATCTGCAGCCTTTCAAGAGGGCTACATCATCAGATGTGAATTAGAATCGCATGCAGATTGGATCACGGTCAAGAGAGCAGAGCGCTCTCTTGAGAGCTCTCATGTGAATCCAATTCACAGGTGAATCTAACCCACATCTGACTCTGTAACCCCCTAAAACTCTTGGAAGGTGCGGACTAGAATCAAGAATATACTGTAAATGCCATTATGCAATGATGTTATACATTTGAATAATACATTGTGATTTCATTGATTCCCACTACAATGAGCCAGAAGCAAATGAAACTCAAGACTATTTTGTTAGAATAGGACAAATGATGACTCTAGTTTTAAATAGGGTTCTTCATTAAAGAAAAAGAACCATAAAAGTCAAATTAGCTGACTTCAAATGGTTCACATCCCAGGATGAATCAGGTTACACTGATTTAAGCCCAATTTAATTTAGGCAGGTTTTTAACCACAAGAATAAGGACATTCTTAGTACTTATTAATAATTAAACCAACATATACACAATTAGCAATATTCTATATAATATTACAAGTTTTAACAATGTGTTCTCAATTTGTTCTATATCAAGTTAATTTGTTGCTTTGATTTTTTTTAAGAAAAAAAACAAGCTTTATTTTACAATGTACTTTGTATTTTTAAATGTATTCTATAATTATTTTATTTCATTGAAGCAGGTGCAGTTCTCCAAGATTTCTCTAAGAGCCAAACTCAACTGTATCTTCTGTGATCTTTTTGAATTCATAATTGCCTCTGCCATCCATATGCAGGTAATACTATGGGAAAGAAGGGAGAAAATTAATAACTAAGAACAGAAACAGTACTTTCTTTTGTGAGAACTAAAATACAGGCTTCTGCATTCTTTTTAGAAAACCAAATATATATGTATCCCATAAATCAATTGCTTTTGTAACTCAAGGATCAAGGATCTGAGATACCAGTAGGGTAACATCTGCTAAGTTCTGGATTGCTCAGTAGAGCAGTCTTCAATACTTCTTTTTTAGTTATTTCCCAGGTTAGGCAACAATCTCTGACTTATGGTCTTTTGCTTGTTTTTTGATTTAGCAGAGAAAAACAGTTATAAATATGCCTATATAGCCTACCTTCTGAGTACATAGAACAGTAGCCACAAAGCCTTTTGTTTCTATTTAGTGATTTTTGTTTACAAAAAGATTTTTGTTTTTCTATTTATTTTCTGTATTACTATTTCTTAGCTATTCTGGTCCTTAATATTCCAGTTCTTTGTGTTCCCCTCCTTCACATGATTACTGGCCTGGTGGTTATTTTGCTACTTGTTTAAACCTTCAAAAGATGAGGAAAGGTGAAACTCAAGTCTTCTCTGTCCTACAGCTGCAATGTTTATGAATTTCAAGAAAACACAAAGGCTAGGCTATATTTTAAACTTCCTCAATTTCTGTTATTCAATTTCTCATTCAATATGTGAAAAAATAAATTATAATACGCCATAAGATAATAAAGGGTATCTAAAAGTCATGTAGCTATGTGGAATTTAATTTCATTATATTAAGTATTTTCCTACAGACACTTCTTTGATCTTCACGATAATCTAAGAAATGTATAGGAAAGGACCAGTAACCTTATTATAAAAGGAAATCTATCACTTGTAGATTGTCAACTAAACTGCATGGTTCTTGAGAGTAAAGACAGTAATCTGCACCCCTTATGACACTTAACCCAGCACCTAGCAAAAACAAAAATTAAAAAAAGGTGTTTAATCCAGTATGTATTCTATTGAACAAGATGCTCTTACCATTGTTCCAATTTTTCTCAAACCCTTTCCTTTACATAAGATTTCTGTATTATTTAGGAAGGAAACCAATAAAGAAGGAAAAAAGAAGGAAACAAAGTAGAATGAAGTAAATTAAACTGGGTTTACTTTTAGTATTTTGAGTATTTTACATTAGTGGAAAAGAACTGCCAGAGTGAGAATGGCATCCCTAGGGGTCCCAGAATAAATAACTAACACCTTTGTATCAATGCAAAGTTCACTATAATATCTTTGTAAATTACAGTGTCTACTTAATGAGTGGGGCTGGGATTTAGCTCAGTGGGTAGAGCGCTGCGCTGCAGTCTCTGAGGTCCCGAGTTCAATTCCCAGCACCACAAAAATGGGAGAAGGGCCTGGCAATCCACTCCCAAGGCAATCCCGAACCACTCAGCCATTGAAAACCCTATGAGGGGTCGCTATGAGTCAGATACTGACTCGACAGCACCTAACAACAACAACAACTTAATGAATTCCATCTTATTATGGTGCAATGATACACATAACTGGCATTGTTCAATTCCCCCTTTGTAGTCTTGACCTCTATTAAAAATGCTCCTAAAAGTTTTGCCATTTAATTCTTAAGACTTTTCCCACTTCGGTAAAATCCGAGTGATAAGAAAAAGTTTATTTAGGCATGTTTGTGATAAGATTATGCAAACTATAATCAATTATTATACAGCAGTCATTTATAAAACTAGAGAACTACTGATTGTCTAGTATCTACTACATATAACTGTAGTATCTACTACATATAACTGTACTACATAGAAACTGTTTATATACGTTATGGTTTTCAAAACCGAGTATAATAATATTGAAAAAAGTCTATAGTATATTGTAAAACTGAAACAAAATCTTTTTTTCTTAAGTTGTTTTCTTATAAGGAATTATACACCATGACACCTAAAACTGTATTCACCTCAATTCACATATTTAAGTGAAATAAACTTTCAGTGGACCATACAATGGAAGAAATACAAACCTCATGGTGTTTCCAAAGAGATTTTCTATGTGACACAGTGAATAAGGTGATGCCAACCTAATTCAAAGAAAAAAGTTTAGGTTTATCTCAATAGCTATGAGCCACAGATCCAATTAGTACATATATTTTAAGCTATTAGGATGACTGTCTTCAGTAGCTATAGTTAAAAATCAATGTCAAAGAAACAAATACAAATCATGCCAAATGTTTAATGGTAATAGGAAGTTTGAGCTATTAACCAAATAATAAAAACTAATAGGTACCGGCATTGAGCGTATTATCTTGTTTTGGATAGAAAATACATTGCCTAGCATATTTCCTATTTATTATAGAAAATTTATGAAAAGATACCGATAACAAAAACCATCAAAAGGTTAAAATCTGGAAAAATTAAGTCAGCATAGCACTTTCTACAGGGCTGGGGTTTAGCTCGGTTGGTTAAGTGCTGCTCTGCAATCTTTGCAGCCCTAGATTCAATCCCCAGCACCACAAACACAGGAGAGGGACCTGGCAACTCACTACCTAAACAACCTCAAGCTCTACCACTGGGCTGAACCCCCTAGCCCATTTTTATTTTTTATTTTGTGACAGTGTCTGAGTTACGCAGACTGCCTCTGTCCTCAAACTTGTGATCCTCTTGCCTCAGCCTCTCAAGCCAGTGGGATCACAGGCATGTACTACTTTGCCCAGCTGGAATTCAGATTTTGAAAATGTACTAACATCCCCCAGAAGGTTCTGGGGCAGAATTCTGTAATTTTAAACACATGATTTTTGCAGCAATACGTAGTGAGAAAAAGAGTTTAGATATCTTTTGTTAGTTCAGGTCAGGTTTTGTTACACATTTAGCTTGCTACAAAATTATAAAAATAAATAAATAAATAAACTTTTGTTCTTAAGAGCTTTCTGGATTTCAGATTGAGAATTAGGATTTATAGTTCTGTACTTCAGGTTTTCAGAAAAACATTAATATATACTACTGTAGTTGCTGTGAACCAGTGGTTCTCAACTGAAGGGGGATTTTTGTCACTCAGGGGACATATTTTTAGTAGTCACAACTGGGAGCACTGCTGTAATCTAATGGGTAGAAGCCAGAGATGCTGCTAATCATAGAACAATACAAAGGACAGCCCAGGCCTAAGAATTATTCAGCCAAAATGTCAATAGTGCTGAGGGTAAGAAATGGATCTCTCAAGGCTGACAGATACACACTTAGGAGTATGCAGCAAATTTCCATCTGAATTGCTAAATTTTATTTTCATTTTGCTAATTGAAAAAATTAGCGTAGGCATATTCACTTCTACCATGAGATTTCAGTGCTTAACTTTGTGCCTTAACTTCTACAGGCACTAAGTGGTGTTACTTAAAACTTGTAACATGTCATAAATTTGTCTGGTGGAAATTGGTGAAGAATTGCATAAGCATAATTATAATCACTAATAAAACATGTATCAACTGTACATCTGATTTTTTATGTCACTGATATCAATGACAATATCATTTCACATTTTTTCTGCTCATGATTCTATAATTGGATTGGATTTCTAATTAGAGTAGGCTTTTTTCATATTAGAATTGCGTAAGTCAAAATACAAAAGCAAAATTCAAACTGTAAGATCTGGATGTCAGATTCTGCCTTTCCATATTTAAATCCCATAGGGGTGACTTAGTCTCAGCAAAATAGCATCATAGATCTTTTCAACACTACAAGTTTTAAATTGTGTTTCAGTTTTGCTGGTACTTAATTTGTTAATTTATATTGGCTTTGTACCTGTAAAAGAGCTCTACGCTTAAGGAGTTCATACCTCATTTTCTGTTTATTTATGGTTTAGTGCTATGACAGTAATATAATCTTAATGATCCCTTGGGCCCCATATGAATTTTCTTCTTTTAAATGAATCTGTTTTACTGAATTTATACAATCTTATATGGAGACTTATAGGCTATTGCTAGAAATCACATGGTCAAAATGACTAGTGAAAAGACTCTAAGTCATTGGTGAAATACAGATTATACAGTTTTATGTATAAAAATATACCACTAACATCTCTAATATAAAACTGAAAAACGATATGGACAAATGCATAAAAAATTATAAATTGCCAAAACAGATTCAAGAATAAAAAATAAGTCATTAAAGAAATACAATCAATAGTTAAAATCTGCCTACAAAGAACACTGTAACAGTTTCTTTCATCATTATATCAGTGCTTCTCAAATTTTCATGTCATCTGAGTCAGCTGGGAATTCTATTAATATATAGATTCTAATTTAGCAAGGCTTGAGATATTGCATTTCTAACCAACTTCTAGGAGATGAGGATGCTATTGATCCATGGCTACAGTTTGAACAGTAGAGATTTATTTTATTTATATATGCACATATGTAAGCACATGATCCTCTTTATTTACTATAAACACCCCCAAAACAGGTACAAAAATGTTAAAATACTTGTATATCTCAATTACTTACATAATACTATAAAAGGATATACTATTCTTGTAACAAGTCCTCAAAGAAAAACACAACCAACACTATTGAATAATTGCTTCAAGAATGGCATCGGAGACAGCCTCATTTGTCTACTATAAGAAGTTTGGTAAAATATTGCCCAGGCCCAAAACTAAAATAAACAAAATAAATTAATAATTGCCAAATGATTACTACGGAGTTTTCCTCATTAAAAAAATGATATTTGGGTAAAGTAAATGGAACAAACTAAGAAAAGATCAGTTTATTAATTCTGACTGTAAGTGATCAGGTAAAAGGGAAATAGATTTAAATATTATTTGTTTAATAGCTAAGAAATGGCTAGAGAGTGTTATATACACAATGCACTTATAATTCTCTTTCCTTTAGCCATACCTATTAATTATCAGTTAAAAAATCTTTATTAAAGCAAAGCATCTTTTGGTAGTAATTTTGTTACTTAACAACTTAGAATCTTCTCTTTGCATAGATGTGCACAATGTAAAAACAAGAAAGGGGACATAGATTCTCCAACTGAGAACTTGCCATACTTACCTTTCGACAATGACTGTAAATGTAATCTTCTACATCCACACTAACTGCACTTGTGCATTCATCCAAAATGGCAAACTGGGGTTTATGATAAAATAATCTTGCCATCTAAAGCATAAAAAGAAATACTCTGTGTAAACACATGTAGACCTAAAATTAATAAGCTAAGATAAATTTAAATATGCCTTTTGTAGTTTTGTAAAGTGAAAGTATGAAAATTATTCTCACTCAAAAAATCTATTCCCCAAAATGGAAACAATATAAATAAACCTAATGTGTTTTTTTTTTTTTTTTTGTCATCTCAAAGGGCAAAATATAGTACAGGAGAAATATTTTTCACTCAAAGTAAAATAAAAACTGCTGTGAGATGACACTGGATTTTAAAATAACATTAAAGTTCACTAAACAAATAAGATTAGAGGGATATATTTTAACCAAATCTTAACATTCAGATTATAGATGGCTCAAGGGCAAAAAGGACTCTATTTTAAACACTCGTGTTACTAAAGTAACGGTACCAATTAGTATTTCCACCAATAACTTTTTAGTGCACTTGTTGTTAGTACTTGGTGCATTAATTTTTAAGGGCTTTGCTAATTTTATAAATGAAATTAACATCAGAACTGCTACAGATTACATTTCTTTGATGATCAGGAATGCTGAACATTTTCCCATGTTTATTTTCCACATGTATTTTTTTTTCTGGAAACTGTTTATGCTAATCCTTTTGAAAGATATTCCAATTTGTCATCTGCCCCCAACAATGATCTCCATGTTGCAAAACCAATAGACAAACTCCTACTGCTATAAATTATTTATCTTCTGTGCAACATTCTACTCACAGGACCACTCCCTTTCTTGAGAAAGTGACAATTAAACCACTGGAAGTCCTCCCACTTCTTACACTGCTCTCTCAAGTTTCTTTTCTAGTACTTTCTCTTCCATTTGACCATTAAATTGGGGATTCCTCAGGGCTGATTCACAAATCCCTCTTTCACTCTTTCTGAGTGCTTTCATCCAACTTTATGATTTCAAATCTGATTTATATGCTACAAACTACTAATATATCTCTCATTCATACTTTTCTACTCTCCAGATTGATAATTTTTTTTTTCACTACTGAGGAGTTGAACCCAGGGCCTCACACATGCTTTCTACAAGTGTTCAACCACTGAGCTGTACTCTCACAGCCCCAGACTGATAAGTCTTATTTGACTTTTCTACTTGTATATCTCGGGCTGGGATTTAGCTTAGTTGGTAGAGAGCTACTCTGCAGTCTCTGAGGTCCCAGGTTCAATTTCCAGCACTGCAAAAATGGGAGAAGGACATGGCAATCCACTCCTGAGGCAATCCTGAAACAGCCACTGAAAACCCTATGAGGACCACTATGAGTCAGACACGACTCGATAGCACCTAATAACAACAACTTGTATATCTCACAGGATAATCTTCAACATTTCAGAAAATGGTAGTATCAGAGTAGCCACTCAAGCTAATAACTCACTCCTCTTTTTTAGACCATTCAAGTTAGTCCTGTGGAGTTTTCCCTATCTCTGCAACCATACCCTTATCCAAGAGTACACTCATCTCCTGCCTGGATGAACACAAATAGCCCTCTGCTTCCTCTTTGCTTCTCTCTAATCCATTCTCCATGTAACCAGAGAGAAGCAGTAACAAACACAAGTCAGACAATTTCACTCTGGCTAAAAATCCTTCCCATTTCACTTCAAATAAAATTCAAATTCCTTACCATGACCTCCGCAGTCCTACTCATACCTATGCTCTAACCTCAGCATTCTAGCCAGCACTGTCTCTTCCTAACTGCTAGGAGCAAGGTATCCTAGCCCTTAGAAACTCAGCACATATCATTCTTTCTGTATGTCTCTATGCCTGACTCTGTTCCTTATATCTTTCAAATTTCTGCCTAATGTTACTTTCTCAAACAAGTGGGTCCTTTATGGAAATGTAGCAGTTCATTTTTGTGTACTGTGTATGTGTCTTTGTCTGTGCTCAAAGATTCACAAAAATAGAGCTTATGGTTTAATTACTATTGCCTACCCAACACTTGCCTGCAGCTGTACCACTGTGGCGTCCGATCCCGTCAGATCCCAGAAGCTAAGCAGGGTCGGGCCTGGTTAATACTTGGATGGGAGACCGCCTGGGAACACCTGGGGCTGTAGGCTTGGGAGGAGGACCTGGCAACTCACTCCCAAAAAACAATCAGCATTGAAAACCCTACGAATAGCAGAGAAGCACTGACAATAGTGTTTCATCTGTTGTACGTAGGGTCGCTATGAGTTGGACACCAACTCGATGACACCTAACAACAACAAACCCAACACTTACATAGATAGGGGTAACACTTGAATATTTAATAAATGAATAAAGCAAATAGCTTTCTGGGGGTTTACATCTATTTCTATGAGGTGAGGAAGAGGAAGCAGCAAGTATACACTATCAAGAAATTCAACTGCGCAAAAATTAAAGGTACAGAGCATAGTGGGCCTTTAAGGCATAATTTGCTTCTTTTAGATCAGAGAGTCTTGAAAATGTCTTTCCAAAAGGGAAGAAATACAAAGGATGAAATACAGATGGAGGCCAAGAGAGGATGCAAAATTGAAGGCAAGGAGTATGATAAAGTCAGAGGAGAGAGGATCCCTAAATACAGATGGAGACATGTACCCTTTCCCAAAAGGAACGACATATCCTACATGGGCAGTAGAAGCAGGGAGGGCAGGACAGAGTGGTGCAAGGTCCTTTAGGAGGAATTGTCTGGGGTTATTCCACAAAGGCTTATCCTCTGTGCTCCATGGAACTCTTTGCATACCTTTACCACCACATATTCATACTGGACGAAGTTTGTATTACAGCTCTTACACATTATCAGAAACATGGAAATTTCCTCATCGTATGTCTCTCTCTCCCTCTATGCCATCAGCTACTTGACTCCACAATACAAGAAAGGTGTAAAGTGAATGCGCAAATGAACACTGGAACCATACTGCTGCCTGTACGTGATAAAGTGACTTGCCTTCAAAAGTTTAACATTTTCTTGCTTTTCACAAGTTCCTTAAGTGTTCTAAAGTTCAGTTTCCTCTGTGAAATGGGGTATTCATAGCTCCTACTTCATAAGACTGCTGTAAGGAGTAAAGAAGACAGCCTGTATAATGTGCTTGGCATATTGTCTATTATCTATTAAACACTCAAAAGTAGCCTCTGTTTTTTAAGCACCAAGTTAGTCTGTTGAGAAAGGTAGAGTAAGTAATAAGACAGAAAACCAAAGATTGGTTGTTTTAAAATGATGAGCATGAAAAAGAAGAGAAGAGTAAAAGTAAGTAAAATGACTGCCAAGCCATGAGGGGAGCCCTGACTGGAAATCATGAAGATCTGGGGGGACCAATCTATGTGGTATTATCTTTACTTTTTTTCCCCTCAGCTTTACTCAGAAGCCCTGGTAGAGAAATACTAAGGCAGATAACTGTTCTTGGACTGGATTAGGTAATACGAAGAAGTAAAATGTAAGGAAGGCACTTAAGAGACAAGGATCATCTATTCAGTCCTTTAGAATGTCCCTTGAGCACTACTGTGTGCCAAGTCCAGGGGTATTTCCTTATATGGGACAGGAAAGGAGGCAAAGTTAGAAGGGGATCAAAGGGCAATAAGAAAAAGAAGCAGAAATATTCTAGAGAGATCAGTGAGTTTAAAGAAGGGGACAGTTGCCAACTAAGGTAAAAGAAAAAGAATTATAAAAATGAATTTATTTATTTATTTATTTATTTATTTATTTATTTATAGTACTGGAGGGTTGAACTCAGAGCTTTCGGCATACTTAGCACTCTACCTCTGAGCTGTCCCCTACTTTTTTATTTCTTATTTTGAGACAGGGTCTCTTGCTAAAAATGGATTTTTTAAAAACATTAAAAATTTTGTAACAGTGGTATCTCTGGTATAATGGTTTGATCATCTTTATATTTTTATAAATATTCCAACTTTTATTCATATCTACTTTTTCATAATTCAAAATAAGAAAACCCATTACTAAATAAGAGCAAGAATAAAGTGGTGGGAAAGATAACTTTCAGTCCGAGATATAGGATATCACAATTTATGATATCAGCTGAAGTAATCTGGCTGAGGATGGCTGGGCCCAAACGAGTATACTGGAGGTGAGGGAAATATCACTTGAGCTGCCAAGGAACAAAGAGAGAGAACTGTGGAGACCAGTCCTGCACACTGAAGGCTAGACATTGTACTGGTTAGGAACACAAGATCTGGTTTCAGATCCCACCTACACTCATATGTCAGTGCTGGGAGCCAAGACCATAAGTAACTTTTTACAAGATACCCTGATGAAAAGGTGCAGGGTGTGGTGAAAATAGCAGATGCTGAGCCACAAGGCATTGTGACCTTTGAATTGAAATTACCATCTGAAAGCGGTTGTCAGGGTTACAGGAGAAGCCGAAGACCTCTGAAGAATCACCGGCTCTTGTGACTTTCTTGCCCCTCCCCTCCCCCTCCATGTGTATTTAAGCTACAGCAAAACATTAAAGACTTTGGAGCTTGATCAGACAGCCTGTCTTGCTCTCATCCTTCGTGTCTCTTGTCTCTCTTCCCCATTCATTCGCCCCTTACTCTAGGTCCCTGTTGAACAGCCCCGAGGGCTGGCGCATTTCAGTTCTGCCTTTTACATTAGGAAGTGGCTTAAGCGCTCTAAGTCTTTATCCTCATCTGTACCTTACCTCCCGGGACTGTTGGGAGATTAAACAAGAACTATCATTTGAAAACAGTCTTTCCCTCATTATTATCCCAGTGCATGTTCTTTGTAACTATAATTGAAGACTCCTTAGTATTATAGTTAGTTGAGAGTCTGTAACTCCTGCCTCAATTTTAAAGGCAGGATCTCATACAGAGCCCTGCACATGGCAGATTCCTAGCTAGTACTGTACAAAGTACACCATTTAATGATGCTTTTTCACCACTGAGTAATATGTTAATAGTCTTATTTCCCTACACTTATGCCCTGCATTCAGTGGACTTTCCTGTATTCAACAGAATTACTCCATTTCCTGTCATGTCTCAAAAATCCTAACCCTTTCTTACTCAACAGTTCCTTTGATTCATTTATTTTATATCAACTTTTATTCTCACAGATTGTTTTGGGTGGTTTGGCCTTTTTAGTGTGTTCTTTCTTCTTTTTCCCCCACCTTTTTACTATGACCAAAAAACTGAAAAGTGGTCAATGAATACATCTACACTTAACTTCACCAATATTAGTATATGTTGTATTAGCCTTCTCTTTCTCCCCCACTGAAACAAAACAGCAGACCCTCTTTCAAAGTTCATCTTCAACTCTCCAAACACACAGAACACATGTGCCGATGGCTCAGTAATGGCCCAGTCATGTGTGCAGCAGTTCCACAGAAGAGCTTTCCCCCTTTCCCAAAAGTCTACATTATGGGTAACTGGGTTTCACAGGGTTCTTCCCTCACTCCCTACCCCTTATTCCTCCAAGCTATCCTCTCACATTTCTAGACATACAGTTGAAATTCTTTCCAAAAAAAAAAAAAAAAAAAAAAAAGCCTTTCTACCACATACAATTTCTTAGTTAAGCATTTTTCTTTCTCTGAATTTCCTCTGTGTCCATCTGTGAATTTATCATTGTATTTTCTTTGAAGTCACAGTATACAAATTTAAATTTGTTCTGGTGATCTATGGTTATTTCTACAGTCATTTTCTAAATTGCCCAACTGTTTCAAATTTGTATTTCTTTGTCCCAGTTTTCATTTTGAGTATAGCAAATCTCTCTTGTTTATGATTCATTCTTCATAGTAGATTAATCTCATGTTATAGCACTAGCCAGACAAATCACAACACTAAGTTCACAAAAGCGTGGTTATGCTTTTGGAAACAACATGCAAAACTGGGGACAAGGAGGCAACCAAAAGTTAGACTACATCCTGAAGATAATGGGTAAGAAATTCTGGCATAAGCCATTTCTTTTGTTTTTTCTTGGTTACTGTTTTCTCTAATTTCCATAAAGCTAACACTGAGAGGAAAAAAATCCTCTGGATCTACTCCAAGTAAGGAATGCATAGTTAAAAAATGACTCTTTAAAAGTTACATCTCTTAACAGGGTATCCAAAGTATCATTCTTAACATGTACTTTTTACTACAAATTTTTGGTTTGGATAAATTTTATTTTTATAAAAATTAAAATAGGTTCTTTCAAATGTTTCTCTATACTAGGAAAAGTTAAAATTTTTAAATACCTTTAAGTGGTAGATACTGATTCCTGAAACAAAGATAAACATAATAGTGGAGGGAAATGGCAAGAACAAAAAATAAAATGAAGAGCTGACCATTTCTAATACTGTCAGCTATTTCAAGAAGAACAGCCTGAATGAGACAAAAAGAAGCACCTACAGTGAAAAGATACTGAAAGACATCTTGTAACCCAAGCAGAACAACTGTAAATCCCAGTGCTACAAAGTTTCCTCCAAATTTTAGAAAAATTGATTTATGGTATATAAGTGGATCTACAGTATTTCCTTTCACAGGTATGACAGTATTATTAATGGACTTTTCAAAACCCAAATTTATATGCAAGTTAAATATTTCCAAGCATTTTCATCATTTAAACTAATCAATGCCATAATAACTGCTACATACGATAAACAATAAATTTGTACATTGATTAACCAAATTCTGGATTCTAACGGTGACTTTAAGCAAGCAGTTGCATTTGGTTCAAGTCTTCAAAATATACATACCGCCATTCTTTGTTTTTCTCCTCCACTGAGTACATCCATCCAATCCTGAACACTGTCCCAGCCTCCTTCACGTTCAAGTATATGACCCAACTGCACATTGTCCAAGTACTCCTTCAGTACCTTTCATCAAATGATTAAAGACAAATTCTAGCTTATTATAAGATAACATTCTATCTTTATTTTTTAAACTAAAACCTCAATTCCTTTGGCAATACCACTTAAAGAAGTACTCTTCAGAAAAGAATGTAGCAAAAAGGTACCTCTTTTCAGTTCCTATCTATAACCACCTTGACAAAACATGTCTAGTGGCTTAAAGAGAACACTATTATGCATAATGAAAGGATAAGAGCAATGAGGAAACAAACAATAGTGCAAAGACTGTTAAATATGCAATGAGTCATATTTAAGCAAAGTGGTTATCTTCCTACCTCAATTTGGAAAGTTGTAATTAATGGCTTTGGACGGCTTTACGGGTTAGGACAAACTACCTGGCATTTAAAATACTTAACTGACTCAGTTAAAGAATCTGAAATGGAGCACTTTCTGTAGATCTAGGATATAAACATTCCCTTACTAGATCAGATATCCCCTTCTTCTTCTGATCTTCTCTTCCATCTGGATATATCACTTGGTCTCGAAGTGTTCCGAGGGTCATATAAGGTCTCTGATAGCAGCACAGCAAAAGCCATTAGAAATAATTTTTTTAAAAAAATAAAAGGATCTTAAATGAAAGATTACAAAATAACTCAAACAAGGTCTTACCTGAGGAACATAAAATAACTTTCCTCTGTCAGGTTTAGTAAGGTGCCCTCCAAAAAGAGGCCATAACTATAAAAGGAAAGGAAGAAGGAAACAAACAATTATGAAATTCACAACACAATAGATAATATAACAAATCTTCAAGATTTGAAGACCAATTTGTACATACTTCACCAAGAACACGGAAAAGTGAACTCTTTCCACAGCCATTTGGACCACAAATCAAAACATTGGCCCCAGATCGAACCTGAAAGAAAATTAGTCTATGAATTAATTAGATTAAGTGACAGTAATAAGCATGAAGAGTTCCTTAAAGTCAAATAGCCCTTTGCTAATTATAAGTTTTTTATTTTATCTGTAATGTGGTATTAGGTAGAATAGTGGCAAGACATGGTGAGGGACCTTTCATTTCTGCTTACTTTCAATTTTTACTAAGTTAATATTTTTTTCTTTTAAAAATCATGATTGACTGGTATCATTCAACTTAATCTGAATCAGAATACAAAAAAAACTAAAGCTTAAAAACCTGGGACTTTTTGGAAACAATAAATATGTGGGTATCCATACTCTTTTGTGTAAAAAGAAAAGAAAGTGTATTTTATATATGGATCATTCTACTTAGCAGTCTATGTATACTTAAAAAATAAGTAGATCGACCTGTGGTGTATTGTTATCTTGAGACAAGGTCTCACTAAGTTACACTGGTTGCTTCTGGCCTTGAACCTGTGATCTTCCTGCCTCCATCTCCCGAGACACTGAGATTACAAGTGTGACCCACCGTGTCCAGCGTACCCAAGACTATAAAAGTTACACAGACTTGCCAGAAGAATATTAAATCCAAATATAAGGGCTTTAAAAGAAAGAACTCTAGACTAAAAAGAAAGTGATGGTTTTAGGGTATGACAGAATAATATGAGAGATGGTAATCAGGATCCATCTATCCTGTGTACCTATATATTTGTTTCCCAAATCCTTCCTTCCTATGATTAATCCACCTGTGCACCTATAATGTTGGCTTATTTTATTTCTACATAAAGACAGAAATGAAAGAAAGTGGGAGAACGAGCCAAGAGGCATTCTTCAATGGAAAAGTCTTATGTCTCTTTTTACCCTTGGGTAGTAGAAATAAAGGGGCTATGTTGTTGTTGTTGTTGTTAGGTGCCGTCGAGTCGGCATCCAACTCATAGCGACCCCCATAGGGTTTTCAATGGCTGACTGTTTCGGGACTGCCTTGGGGAGTGGACTGCCAGGTCATTTTCCCATTTTTGCGGTGTTGGGAATTGAACTCGGGACCTCAGAGACTGCAGCACAGCACTCTACCAACTGAGCTAAATCCCAGCCCAAAGGGACTATAGGAAATCTAAATCAGATGGTTTTCTTAGCTCTCCTCTCTAAAACCAAGCTTGGTGGGTGGCCACTTCCTTCACAAAGGAACACTAAAGTACCTGGAGAACCTAGTGCCAAGTGAGGAAGCACTTCTATAACCCTTAAGTTATTTAGCATTTACCAACTATATTTACATTTTCTGTACTTCCTCTTGTATTTCCTGAGTTTAAAATAAATATGATAATGATGTAATACTCATTGTTGAGTAAGTTCAAAGTATTCTGCATGATTAAATTTTTTAGTTCCTTGGGAAGACAGTAAAGACATACTTAATAAATTACTTGGAGAAGGGCCTGGCAATCCACTCCCAAGGCAATCCAGAAACAGGAAGCCATTGAAAACCCTATGAGGGTCGCTATGAGTCAGATACCGACTTGATAGCACACAACAACAACAACAATAAATTACTTAGCAGAAAAATTGAAGACTTACCTAAGATTACAATAATTTTTTAAAAAATCTAATAATTACATTCCTTATTTTATAAACTATTATATAATATTGCTTTAGTGAAAGCAGCTGGAAAAAATCCCCACATAAAACAAATTATAGCAGGCTGCATACATAAGCAATATATAGAGAAGAATTCTAGAGCTGAACTGTTTAATTCAATAGGACTAGTCACATGTGGCTACTTAAAATTAAACTAATTAAATTAAATAAAATTTAACATTGAGTTCCTTAACTACACTAGCCAAAATTTCTGGTTTGGTATTGTTTTGACTGTTTCTGGTTTTTTTATGGTTTGGTATTGTTTTGACTATGCAGTGGGATTTACATCCCTATTGTTGATTACTGAGCTAGACAGAGTAGATACAAACCATTTTCATCATTACAGAAAGTACCACTAGGCAGTGCTGTTCTAGAGAAATGGTATCTGGAACTGAGGAGAGATGTCTGTTTGACAGGAATTTGTTACTAATTTTTAAGATTTCCAGCTTGGAATCATTCATAAATTCACAACAGACACATAACCTAAACATTAACCTTCAAGATCTTCAAGAGTCTTACAAATCATGGAAAACACTCATAGATTGACTTTTATTTTTAATGTAGCCTGTCACATCTCTAATTCATTAGGAGAATACACTAAATTGGCACCACCATCCACATAGCCTGAGATTCTGTTTGGGGAGGGGCTCTGCAGTGCAACTGGGCTGCTCTTCCACTGGTTTGTCACTAATAAAAAAGTCTGGCCCGCTGGGCACGATGGCACATGCCTGCAATCCCAGTGGCTCAGGAGGTGGAGGCAGGAGGATTGCAAATTCAAGACCAGAGGCAGTCTGTGTAATTTCGCAAGACCCTGTCTCAAAAAGTAAAAAAAATGGGCTAAAGGTACAGCTCAGTGGTACAGCACTTGGAAAGCATGCAAGCGTGAGGCGTTGGGTTCAACCCCTAGTACCGCAAAAAAAAAAAAAAAAAAAAAAAAAAAAAAAAAAAAAAAAAAAAAAAAAAAAAAAAAAAAAAAAAAAGTCTGGCCCAGCACAGTGGCACACACCTGTAATCCCAGTGACTCCGGAAGCAAAGGTAGGAGGATCGCAAGTTTGAGACCACAGCCAATCTGTGTAACTCAGTGAGACCCTGTATCCAAAAGTAAAAAAAATTGGCTAAGGGGTGCAGCTCATTGGTACGGCACTTGAAAAGCATTCATGTGCGAGGCCTTAGGCTCAACCCCCAGTTCGGCAAAAATAAATAAATAAATAAAAAGTCTGTCCTTAGTTTTTAATGGGTATAAATCTCCTTGCATAGTCAAAACAATACCAAACCATAAAATCTTTTTCTAATTTAAAGGGATTAAAATTACATTTGCATTTTTAAGTATTCACTGTATACTAGAAATTCCAATTAAATATATCTTCTACGGCTTTCTTAGCATGGACTTTATTTGCCAAAAAATCTGTGATACTGTAGTAGTCCCTGAAATTTTAAAGTCCAGTCAGTTAAGACAAACAGATTTCTAGGTTGTTTGAAGATTTACTTTATGTGTAATTCTGTGGATTCAGGGACTGAGTCAAACCTTAAAATTAATTTAAATATTTAGATAATAGTTTTTGGTTCACATTTTGAAGATGAGTTATGTTTTTATATAAACTTTTAAACTTACTTCAAAACTAAGATCTCGGATCAAGATATCTCCATTTGGCGTTGCTAAGGGAACATGATCAAACCTATAAAGGAAATAAATAAAGAGAGGAAAATTTAAAAATATATAAGGAACTCATATAATTCAATACCAAGAATACAAATAACCCAGTTAAAAAATGGGCAACAGACCTAAGTAGACACTTAATAAAATAAGAAATTCAGGTGGCGAACAGACATATGAAAAGATGCTGAGTATATCTCATCACCAGAGAAATGCAAATCAAAACCACAATGGGTATCACACAATACTATTGTTGTTGTTGTTGTTGTTAGATGCCATCGAGTCATATCTGACTCATAGTGACTCTCAAAGGGTTTTCAATGGCTGATTGTTTTGGGTTTGCCTTGGGAATGGATTGCCACGTCCTTCTCCCATCACCTCATACCATTAGGATGACAATTATCAAAAAAACAAAAGATAAGTGTTCTGAAGATGTGGAGAAAAGAGAAATCCTTATGCACTGCTAGTAAGAACGTAAATTAAAACAGCAATTATCCAAAATGATATGGAGATTCCTCCAAAAATTAAAAGACAAAAGTACTACATGATCCAGCAAACCCACTTCCAGGTAAGTATCCAAGTAAAATAAAATCAGTATCTCAAAAAGATATCTGTACTCTCATGTTCACTGCATTATTATTTACCAAGCCAAGATATGGAAACTAACCAAATGCCTTTTAACTGATGAAAATATAAAGAATATACAGTACAAGTGAATAAACATATACACACACATAAATGTGGAAATATTATTTACCATTAAAAAAGGAAATCTTGCCACTTTTTTAATATGGATGGAGAGGAGAACATTATGCTGAGCTAAATAATCAAGACACAAGAACACCATATGATCTTACTCATATATGGAATCTAAAATAGGCAAATTTATAGAAGCAAAGAATATGATGGTGGTTGCCAGTGGCTAAGGTTGGGGAGGGGAGCTTGGATGCTGTTGGTCAAAGAGTATAAAGTTTTGGTCATGTTGGATGATGAAAAAATTCTGGAAGTATAATGTACAACACAGGGACAATAAATTAAAAATAATGAACTATATATTCACAATTTACTAAGCTAGATCTTAAATTAATACCACACACAAACACACACTCAAGTGGTCACTTTGTAGGATGACAGATAAATTAATTAGCTAGAATATGGTGATCATTCTACATACATAATATCAAAATATCAAGTTACATATACCTTACATATTTACAATTTTGTGTCAATATCTAAAAGCCTGTTCTTTTCTTTTTTTTAACAAAAAAAAGGTTAAACATAAAGCAGTTGTAACCTGAAAGAGAAAGGCTACTATGAAGCTGAAGGACCCAGCTTAGCCATAGAAAAGCCATTTTATAGATCAGGCTAAGAAAATTTTTCCACTGCCTCAGAGAGACCCCACCCCTCCCAACTTGGGAGGTCCCGAGGTATCTTAAACTGCCGCTTCCTGTTATCTGCTAACACCAATGTCTCAGAATGCGGAAACCTTCCCCCCATTCCTTCCCCCTTCCCGCTCGCGCTTTGCTATTTGATTTAACCAATCAGTTTAAAAGTCAACCAATGTGACCAATCAAAGTTGTACCAGTCAGCTAACCCGCCATTTTGCTTCTGTAAGGGTATAAAAAGCCCTCGCTTCTGCATTTCGGGGTCTCTCTCTCTCGCTCTCTTGTTCGATGGAGCTGAGTAGACCCCGACCCGCAGGACAATAAAATCCTGTGCTTTTGCAAGGGCTCTGGCCTCCGTCTCTCATTGGGAACACTTTGGATAGACACGGTGTCCCTCCGGGAAGCCGAGTCTTACAAAGCTTAACAAACGCTTTGGTGTATTCTGTACATACTTTATAATGTTATCTGCGTTGATGATTTCTCCAGCACCAGGTATCAACGGACTGATTTGTACTTCTTCAATACCTTAAGTAGAAAATAAGCATTAAATAGTCATATTAGGTCAGCAAAAACTTAAAATTATAACTTCAAATTATGACATTCATATTTACCCTTTTCCTGATGTGAGACCATTGTGCGTTCGTATTTGCCATGATTTAAATCCTTTAGTACCTGCATTAATTCTGTAATCCGAGCAGTAAAACTAAAATTTTAAAAAGAAATCATAATCAAAATTCAAGAGTATTACATCTTTTGTTTTATATAAATATAATTAAAACTCCGAAAGTAATTTGTTTAAATGAAATAACCTAAAAGATGTCTTGTCAACATAAAATAACAATGACAGCATGCATGTTGTATTATGTTTCAGTGAGCAAGCAGGCACATGGGGGTAAGGGAAGAGGTTTCATAGGATTCTCACCTCAACATACTTCATTAAGAGGCAAGACAAGACAGTAGTATCTGCTGTTAGAATTTTAAGGATGTTTTCTGTGGTGGATACTAGAAAAGGACGAATGCCAGTGCATTCCTCAGACCTAGGAAGTGTAGATCTTGCATTCCTATTGGTGTGACCTTTAGTCATGTGTAAAATTCACCTATCACAGGAAAGAACATACTAGATGTATGTCAAACACGTGTTGCCTCTTGAAAGCAGGAAGAACTGTCATATTCCTTCTTTTTTATTCTGAAGAGGGGAAAAATGAGTTCTTAATATTAAATGGTAATCACTGGAATGAAAGAAATCAAAACCAATGACAAGAGGCTGGGGAGGTTAAGGATGACATGAAGATCAAAGAGAAAGTTCTCTATCAGAGAAGAAAAATGGGATTTTTTTGTATGTGAATAATGAGCAGAAACTTCCTCAACAAAACCTTGGGAAGTAATAGACATATTTAGTGTTGATGGTGGTAATGTTTTCATAGGTGCATAACTTGTTCCCATATTCATCAAGTTGAACGCATTAAATGTGTAGTATTTTAATATATCAATTTGGGAGAAGAAGATGGCAATCCACTCCTGAAAACAATTCCAAAACAATCCGCCATTGAAAACCCTATGAGGATCACTGTGAGTCGGCAGTGACTCAATGGCACCTAACAACAACAACAAATGTATCAATTACAAGGTAACAAAGTTGTTTTTAAAAAGAAAGAAACAAGGAAATCTCAAGGAACAGAATCACCTCCCAGGCCATGAACTATAAAGGCCTGAAAAAAGATGTTAACAAGTACAATGGCAGCATTCTCTAGAGCAAGAGACTCCTCAATATGGCTTACAACTTCTGTCTTGCCATAAAGACCTTAACTGTCATAGTGCGAAAGAAGGAATAAGGAAGAAATATAACAGAATCACAGGCCAAAGAGAGATCTTAAGCCATCAAATTTCCTCAGGTAATTTGGAATTTATGGTGCTTTTTACATTATGGTGAGTTTTATACCATTTTATGCCTTTTATATTTGAGTTTGGAATACTGAAATATATGATCCTATTCTATGGTCCAATAATAATTTTACTACTAGATAATATGACTACACTATAGCTATACCTACAGATACCACAAGTTAACTTTTCATTTTTATTACACTAAAATCAATCTCTATTTATTTATTTTGCTAAGTTGCCAGTATCAAAATCTAAGACAAAAAGTCTATAGTGGGGAATAAAAAAGTTCAAATGAGAAAATTCTGTTCATTAAGTTTCTATGAATTAAGAAACTACCACCATGAACCATCATTTCCCAACTTATCAAATGCCAGCGTCTGTGGAGAAAACACTCTTGTGTAAGGATCCAAACAGCAGTTTTCAGAAAACATATAGAGTTCACTATTAGAGGAAAATCTTCCTTAGTTTTCTATCCAAACTAGCTTCTACAAAAGAAAGGTTGCCCCTGTACCTTAACCTCAACTGGGCACAATCCTTAAGGAAACACATTTTTAAATACTATTCTTTGCAATTGCTCATTGTTATTAATCTTACCCAGCCAATCTAGTCATTTCACGCCCAGCCAAAACTATTCGACCCAGAGCTTGAGACATTCGCAAAAGCATTCTTCCACTTTGGTAGTAATCCTTAAATAGAAATAAGTATTAGATTTCACTTACATTTCTAAAATTAAAACCTTGGCTTTATCTTTAAATTTCCATTTTATTATTACTATAACTGTACCTCAAGAAGCTCTGAATGAGTACTCTTAAGATGTCGAGGATGAGACAAATCTAGGAAAGGACGACTAACAACTAGGTAACCAACTACAGTGGCAATGTCTGGAACAAAAAAGATTGAAGATATTATCACTATTTCACTTTTTCACAAATCTCATTACACCATCTTTCTTAAAATATACTTACATTTGGCAATAATGTTATCAATGAAGCCCATAGAAAAACGAAACAAAATGAAATTGTGTAGGTGCTCCACCTGGCAGAAAAGGGAAAAAAATGTATTTTTTCTTCATATATGAAAAATTAATTTACCATGAAGATAAAGCAAACATTTACTAAGTGCCTGTAATTTCTGGTTATATTATACACTACACTTTGCTGATTACAGAGCAGGTGCCAAACACTCCATGAAACCATTTTTATGCAAACAGAATGGAAATTACATAAACAATTTTAACCATGTTGTTTCTTTTGAATGTAACAGTACAATGTTTATATTCGCAATACTGTCAGACACATATATTCCAAAACTCATCAACAATCAAAGCAAAAAGAATGGATAAGCTAATTTGTATGAAACACCAGCTGCTTAAGTAAGCACTCAATGATTTGCTTCAGTGGAGACACCTGGTCTGTGCTTTCTCTAACAGTTATATTATACCCAGGCTAAACGAAAGGCTAACGTAAACCAATGCCACATAGTCTGAGCCTGTAGCTTTAATATGAACATGCATTATTTCAAAATTACAAATCTAAAAATGCTTTTTATTCTGGAGTTTTAGTGTTCACAAATTGTCTGTGTTCAAGGCGCTGTATAATCTGACCCTTATAAGTAGTTTAAGTTCATCTGCTTCTACCTTGCTCCTTCTTGTTGAGTTCTAGAAATGCTGGTTCCTCCCAACGTTCTCCTATTGTAAGATTCTTCCTTTGCTGTTCCTTCAGCTAGCAAGGCTTTCTTCTTAGACATTTACATTTTGTGACTAACTCCTTAAATTCATGTGAGTTTCTGATTAAATGTGACTTCCTCAAGAAAGATCTTCTTGGACGCTCCAGCTAAACTAGCTAGGCAGGAGTCCCTATCATACTCCCTGCCTTTATCCTGACCTATTTTTGGTCACAGAATTTATTACTATGTGAAACTATATAGAACATCCAGTTGTCTACATATTAACTGTTTCTTCCACTAAAATGTGGACTTGCTGACTTCAGCTTGCTGTTAGTATAGTTGGCAAAATAAAGTTTGGAATATTCATTCAGTAAATACTATGTGTCAGACACTGTGCTCAATGCTAGAGAGACAGCAATGAACAGAGCAGACAAAGAACCTGGTCTGTTACATGGTAATGAAAAAGGATAACCAACAGCAGAAGGGGGAAAAAAAGATAATTATAAAATGCAAAATATGTTTTTAAGGAAACTTGATTAAAACAGGAAAGCACTGTCAAATACCATTTCAAATAGGCTGGTCAGAAAAGGTAAAGCGTCAATAAAGTATTAACATTTGAGCTGAAAATCTATAGGATGAGACTAAACAAGCCATGGAAGAGCAAGCTGGTAAACAGCAGTCCTCTGGAAAACTGTCTTAAATCCATTTTATCAGTGAGCACTCTAAATTCAGTCATGTTAATTAAGGCAAAGCAAAATTCCAATTTCTGAAGTAATTTAAAATAACCTCGTTAATCTTCCTAAATATTCTAAAATATATATGTAATTCCACAAACTTCCACTAAAATGTTAACTCCCTGAAGGCAGGATTTTATCCATCACACTCACCACCTAATTAACATTAGGATGTAATGATGGCACCTACCAAACACCCTAGTTTGCATTCAATACCTTTTGAATGTATAACAAAAAAATTAATTGATTTCAAATTCTCCAAGTAGCAAATAAATAAAACTGAAGTATAACTTTCATAAGAAACAATGTTTATATTCTAAATCAAAGGTCAGCAAACTATGACATAGTCCAAATCTGACATATCCCTTGTTTTTATAAATAAAAGCTTTATTACAACACAGACACAACCATTCATGTATGTATGTATATGGAATGGCTACCTGTAAGTAGCAGAGCTGAATAGTTGTGACAGAAAATGTATGGTCTGAAAAATCTAACATACATACATACGAATTATCCTTTACAAAAGAGGTTTGCTGACCTCTGCTCTACATAATTATCTTCATTGTATTTTCAAGATTGTATAGAAACAAACTCTGGGAATCACTAAATTTATCACTAAGATTCCTTTAAGCAGCTACTATAACAGTACACCAAAGATTATTTTAATAAATCTCCATTTTTATAAATGAGCAATTTAATATGTTGATATGATAGTTTTTAATCTCTATTTTTTATTTAAAATAATACAAAAATTCTTGATAGCTATTTAAAATGCATATCTTTAAGATATGTATATAAAGATATATATCCTATTTTGGCATTGGTCAAAAAAAATCTTTCCATAAATAATAAGCTCAAGTATGTTATCTTACCAGTTTTCGAAAGACTGAGTGGATTGTCTGCTTTTCTCTTTTATTCCCATTGTAAAAGGCAATTTCTTCACTATTAAAGAAAATTATTTAGCAATTAATTTCAATGTTAACTAAGCCTAAAAAATACCTGAAATGCAGAATTTAAATGAACAAGTTGTAACTAAGAGCTTCTTTGGCACATCTCAAGCCAGGGACTATACTTAAGATCCAGCTCCTAGCTCAGCTTATCAGAGCACAGGAGTACGCACCTGAACGGATCACAGGTTGGACTGCAACCTATGCCACACGTACCCTGGCTGTAAAAGGTATGATGGGCTAATTGTCATAAATTTGGAATAAGACAGAAGAGGAAACTGCCATGATATACAAAAAGACAGCACTGTGACAGACATTACAGACTACATGTTAGAGTGCAGACCCAAACAGGAAAAAGAAAGAGCAACAGTTAGAAAAAGGGAATTTGTATACAGCCTTTGAAATCAGAACAACAGGCTAAGTCCTGACAGTTTCACAGTGCCAGCTCCCAGGAGGCCTATATGCATCGTAATTGTTCTTATTCTTGGAATCCCCACTAAGTCTTCATAACAATTCTCCTTTTCTTGAGCTAGCTTGAATGGGTCCACAGGGTAGCAAGGATCTTTACAAAGAAAAAAAGAACATCTTATGGATGAAGAAAAGTTCAAGGTAATTAAGTAAATTTGCTAATAATCACCAAATCAAAGCACTGAAATTGTAACTCCTATGTGACCCTAAAGTTTATAGTCTTCTCACTATATAAGAATGTTGTAAACTATTTCAGCAAGGTACCTACTATAGGAAACTAAATATTTACATGGAAGCCGAGATATTCCAATTCAAATAGCTCTCAATAAACAGGATATTTCTGAAAGTCTTTTCTTTCCCTTAAAAACTTGTGAGTTTTATATTCTACTCCAAAATGTATGTGTATTTTTTCCATTATAAAAGCAAAGTATCTCCTATCTCAACCCCGTCAAGTAAAATTGACTCCTATAAAGATGCATCACATTTATCCTGTTCCATGGCTTCCTTGATATAATAGAAGTATCCACTATTGGGAATTTACCCAAAGGGAGATGTGTCATCATACCACAGAGACACCTGCATCTCCATGTTCAATGCAGCACTTTTCACAATAGCAAGGATATGGAATCAACCAAAGTGCCCTTCAACAGAAGAATGGATAAAAAATCAATGGTACATATACGCAATGGAATACTACTCAGCAATAAAAAAAAAACAAAAAACGAAATAAGGCCATTCATAGCAAAATGGATGGAATTGGAGAAAATTATTTTAAGTGAACGAATACAAGCTCAGAAAGAGAAACACCACATGTTCTCACTCATATGTGGGAGCTGAGTCAAAATTCTAAGAAGGAAAAAATCCTATACAAAGGACAGATTATAACAAAAGAAAAAAAAAGCTAAGAATGGTATTATTACAGATGGTCTAGAAAATGCATGTAACAGTTCTGACAATGTAAAAAGAAAGTTCACTACAGAAAAAGTTTCTATCTTAAATAGAACTGGAACCCAAGGAAATATAGAAAAATATTACCATAAAAAGACAAGTAAATGGTAGAGAAGTCTTTGATGGGGGGGTGGGATAAGGGGAGGAAACGTACAAGAGGGTAAGGGGGAACCTATATGAATAATGTACAACAAAATGCATATATGGAAATGTCACAATGAAAAACATGTCAGAATGAATCACATTAAGGTGTACATTAAAAATTTCCAATTAAAAAAAAAATAAGAGTACCATGTATCAAAATCCCAAGTATAAGACTCCAGAGCATTAGAATCCCACAATTCTACACCTATAATTACTTTTGCATACTTCCTTCTACCCCTTCTACACCTAGGAAGTTGAAATGAGAACTCTGTATCTCCTGAATGGAATCACCCAAAACGAATGAATACCTCAGAATACTGATGGCTGCCTCCCCAATATCTTTTCTCTTTCAAGTCCTTTTCTTCCTAAGAGAATCCAAATTCTTAAAATTATCTATCCTTTTCTATGCACTCTAATACTTTGGTTTTAACCCCATTCATAGAGTATAGGTCTCAACTGGTTTAACCCGATCAGTTTGCTGTGTGACTGCTTTAGGTATGGGCAAGTGGTAATTTTAGACACTGAGATATGAGGGAAAGTGAGCCATGGGACTTTTCAGAAAGGGTTCTTTTCTCTTAAAAGAAACACCACAAAAATGGTCCCTTTTCTTTCTGGACCGTTTTGCAAAGGAGAAAGATGTCTAAAACTTGGAACTGCTTTTGCCATCTTGGTATCACAAGAATTAACCTGTAGAAAGGGGCAGCATATAATGGAGGGCAGAGCCAAGAGACTATCAGAGCCAGAGCCCTGATCCTACTGTTCTTGGTACTGCCCTGTCTTAATGGTTCTTATGTGAAGTAAACATCCTTACTGTTCAAGTCTTCTAAGTCATATTTGGTTTTTGTAGTAAAATGTATCCCACTTGATATCACCTCTCATTTATTTTGCAAATCACCTCTCTGCTAAACTCTTAATTCCCCTCCCTCCCTTGAGCACAAAACTCCATATGTAATATCAGCACCATTTTAACAATCCAAGCAAATAAAGGAATAAGGACCTACTAAGAGAATAATTTGCCAAATAATCTTGTAAATCCTCTGAGAGTAGCCTATGGAGTACTGGGCTGAGATTTAACTCAGTTGGTAGAGTTCCGCTCTGCAGTCTCTGAGGTCCTGAGTTTGATTCTCAGCACTGCAAAAATTGGAGAAGGATGTGGCAATCCACTAAGACAATTCCGAAACAATCAGCCATTGAAAACCCTATGAGGGTTGCTATGAGTCAGACACAACTCGACAGCACCTAACAACAATAAAATATTAAATAAATACAGGACCCTAAAAATTGACTTAAATTTGGCAGACCAACATAAGAAAACGTATGGTGCACTTGTTCCATATCAAAAACTGAGATAGAAGCTATATATATATATATATATATTTTCAAATTTAATCAAATAATACCTATATTATCTACCTACTAAGGGGCTGGGGTTTAACTCAGTTGGTAGAGGGCTGCTCTGCACTCTCTGAGGCCCTGGGTTCTATCTCCATTACTGCAAAAATGGAAGAAGGACATGGCAATCCACTCCTGAAGCAATCCCCAAACAATCAGCCATTGAAAACCCTCTGAGTAGCAGAGAAGCACTGACATAGTGCTGGGCATGGCACAGTGTTGGGGACTATTTCATTCTGTTGTGCACAGGGTTGCTTTGAGTTGGACCAGACTTGATGGCACCTAACAACAACAATCTACCTACTATAAACAAGAAAAGTGAGGCAATGAATAACTTGCTGAAATCATATAATACACAATCAACAAGTAGAGGAGGTAGATTTTGAAACTAGTATGGCAAGCTTCAAAGTCTACATTTTTTCTTCCTATTTTTAGATTTTAAAAGTATCTGGAGGACTAGGGGTGAAGCTCAGTGGTAGAGTGCTTGCCTGGCATTCAAGAGGCTCTAAGTTTGATCCCTAAAACCAATATATATAGGTATATATGTATACACACACACACACACACACACACACACACACACACGAAGACTATCTGGAAAGCAGAGGCTAGGGTTTAGCTCAGTTGGTAGAGTGCCACTCTGCACTCTCTGTGGCCACAGGTTTGATCCTCGGCACCAAAAAATGGGAGGACCTGGCAACCCACTCCTGAAACAATCCTGAAAAACAATCAGCCATTGAAAACCCTATGAGTAGCAGAGAAACCCTAACATAGTGCTGGGCATGGCACAGTGTCGGAGAATATTTTGTTCTGCTGTGTATAGAGTTGCTATAAGTCAGATCTGATTCAAGAGCACCTAACAACAACAACAATCTGGAAAGCAGGTAGAAATACATGCAGTGAGAGTGAGTTACTCAGCATTGCGAACACAGTCTCAAAAATTTGTAGATAAAATGAAGCAAAATTTTTTAAACAAGTATTATAAGCAAATTTGAATTTGAATTATATCATGATCAAATTTAAATGAATTAACAGAAAATTAGTCAACAGAAGATATGAAGAGGTAAAATCAGGGACACTACATGGTTAATGTGAGAAAGCATTTGAAACATGGAGGATTACTACTTTAGAAAACTAATATCCTTCATAATATATATTTCCAAAACAAGTAAACTATTTCACTAATAGCATTATTGGACTTTTTGGAGTCAGGACAAATGACATCAATAGCCACAAAAATGAACTTTCAGTGTAGCTATAATACATTTCTCCTTACCTGTTCGTAATGAGCCGAGAATTAACATATCTGTATTCACCTTCATACTTTTGCTCAGTTATTGTCATCTTACCAATGGGTCTTCTAAGTCGAGTTAGAAATAGCCCAGAAACAAGCAAATAGGCCATCATGCTCGCTGGGCCCTATTATTGAAAGAGAAAGATACCTAAAGCTCAAGGATATCGTAATAAAAATCTACCAGATGCAAACATAGAATTTCTATAAATAACTCCAATAGCTTTGAAAGAACTGCTCTTTTGGTTATTTTTCCCCCTTCCTTTCCTTAAAAAACACACACTGCCCTCGACCCTTTTTCTACTCATCTACTACTCCAACCACTGAAGCTCCTCCCCCAGCTCTCCTACATTTGCTCACCTAAAAACTCTTTCTTATAAGTCTTACTTTTGCTATGTCACTTAATACTGTTTTGTTGTAACTCTTCTTGATATTGCTTAAGATCCTTAAATAATTCTCAGACCTCTTTCTTGCCTTCCTTTTGACTGTTACTATTCCTTCAAGTGGCCTGCAGCTGTACCACTGTGGTGTCAGATCTTGGAAGCTAAGCAGGGTCAGACGTGGTTGGTATTTGGATAGGAGACCACCTGGGAACACCAGGTGCTGTAGGCTTGGGAGAAGGATCCAGCAACCCACTCCCAAAAAACATTCAGCCATCAAAAGCCCTATGTAAAATAGAGAAGCATAACAATAGTGTTTCATCTATTGCACATAAGGGTCACTATGAGTCAGACACAGACTCGACGGCACCTACCAACAGCAGCAACATTCCCTCACGTTTCTTCCTTAGATCTCTTCTTATCCCAAATTTATAGCTCTAGTCCCATCACTAAAATCCAAGATATTATTGCCAAATAAGTACCACACATCTTCACTCACTAGTATGTAGACCTCAAGTGCAATTCCCCCAAACAAGCTCTATTTGCCTTTCCTTGCTTGTATATCATGCTTCCAACCACTATACTTTCTAACTTTGTAAATGACTTCATCATCCACTATCTTAAGACAGAAGCTTCAAGCTTACCTTTCTAAGCTCATTGTAGGCCCTCCCTTCATTCTCACATGTCCTATGTTCTGCCACACCAAAATAATTGTTTCCTGCACATGCCATTCAGCGAGGCTGTTCTTATGTCTGAGAAGCTTGATATTCAATAAACACCTATTTATCTTCTCAAAACAGTTCAAATATCAACTCCAATTCTTCCAAACATTAAATATTTCCTTTATATTTCCATTATTGGACCTATCATAATTATAATTGCTTGAATAAATAAATACTTTTTGCCATATTGTAATTTCTTTTTAGCAAGAATGTATATTTTTATTTCTATTTATCTTTATTTCTAGGGCAATGTATGTGAAATACAGTATATATCCAAGATATTTTAAAACTATACCTGATTTACTTGATGCACTTCAACAACTACTGGAAATAAGGGCAAAAGAGATGACTAAAACTGCTTCTAATGAATGCACAATCAGATAATAGAAGTACATGGAGACATATTAAAGTGTTATAAAAATGTAAGAAGTATTATATTACACTATAGACACAAGAAAGATTAGATCCATTCACTCTCTTATAGTACAGCAAGCTACGAGAATGATTAAATCAAAATAATGGGGTAGCACAGAGAAAAACAACAAAATTCAAAAAAAAAAAAGCCGCTTTACCCAGTATTATGGAAAGCAACAAAAACTACCATGTAAATTACTTATTGATCATCCACAAAATGTACATACATATACATATGTACATAAAACAACCACATATTATATGATATGCTATAAATACATAATAATGTTACATATTAATCAGAAGCTAGACTTCAATGAGAATATTTAAGAAAAAATTTAATGGTGATTCTTGCCATCACAAATATCAAAGACAGGATGATATGGCTTATGGACTGACCAACAATTTATATTATCTTAAAATATTCTTGAAATTATTACATTCATTCTAAATGTATTGCTGGTATTTTTAAAAGTTTTATATTAAAATGGTTGCCTTCAAATCTCTTTTAGATCTTATTTTGCAATACGTGCATGTATATTCAATGTTTTAAGTACTTTTCAGGTTATTATTGCCATAAAATTTTTCCAAGTATCTGACTTAACAGACATTAAAAAGCCAAATTAGAGTACTTTTAAAATCTCTGGTACAGTATTATTTTATAACCAGACTGTATTAGGTACATAATATGAAAATACATTCTTTGAGATACAAAAAAAAATATTACAGACCAATGAGCTGGTCATACAGTATTGTAACAATTTAAAAGGCACAATAAAAGTAGACTCACCTGAACTCCAATTGCACTTGTTAACTTGAAAATATATAAAACGATGTCTAAAAATGGCTTTAAAATAAATGAGAATATATACAATTAGATCTACAAACTACATTGCCTAGAATGATAATACGACATGTTAAATCCGAAATGTAGTTCAATATTTAATATACAATTATCAATATGTAGAGTTCCCATGGTTCATATGGCCTATAACAGACCAATGAATACATAAAAGATATAGTTCTTTAAAAACTTGAAATGGAAATATCTTGAACAATGTCTACTGACCGTCAAATGGCAGAAATGCTTTTATCACTTTCTATCAACTTAGTTTTACAGCAATAAATAATCATAGGTAACTTGGTAATTTCTCTATGTAATATAAAGACAATGAACAAAATAACTTGAGTTGTAACCCGAAATCCACTACCACTTTTTCTGGTTTCTACACATCTTTACCTGTAAAATGAGAGAATCTTTTGCTCTAATGTTGTGTGAGACTATCATTCTTATCAGGCTTGCAGCCATACCACTGTGGAGCCCAAACCCATCAGATCTCAGAAGCTAAGCAGAGTTGGGCCTGGTATGTACTTGGATGGGAGACCACCTGGGAACCTGATGCTGTAGGCTTGGGAGAAGGACCCAGCAACCCATTCCCAAAAATCAATCAGCCACTGAAAACCCTATGAATAGCAGAGAAGCAGTAACAATACTGTTTCCCCTGTTGTACATAGGCTCGCTATGAGTTGGATATCGACGGCACCTAACAACAACAATCATTTTATCATACTATATAGTGAAATAATCAAGTGGGCCTATGATGTAAAACTGAAATTTGTACAGCTAGAATAATACATTAAGGTATTGCTTCCCACAGAGACAATGCAACCCACACACCATCAGTGGTATGTACTTTGAAGTGTTTTTCCAGAAGCCCAAATTATGTTTATTCAGTTTAAGTATAATATCCAAATTATTACTAGTATAGATGGCTTGGTTTATAACTTGGCTAGTACTAAGATATACTTTTTCTTTTTTTTCTTTGTCTTGTACATTATCAAGAAACTAAAAATACTTGTAAAATTCAAGTACCTTTAAAGGTTATTGACAAAAAGTAATAATATACTTAAGTCAGAAATCAAATAATTAGATGTTTAAAACAGTAAACACACTAGTACAGAGCAACACTATAATTAATTTGATAATGTTCTTCTCTATTGTAAGTGTGACAAAATAAAGAATATACAATTGTTTCTCTAAAAAACTTGCTACAAAATTATGGGAATGGTTTTATATATAACACCCACTCCTACCCGCCATTTTAAAAAAAAGAGAACAAACTTTAAATATGATAACAGAAAAGAAAGCTTAATTACTGAAATATTTGTAGTTGTCAGAGTTCCTAGCATTTGGGATCAGCCAGCAAAGACTTCTGGACCGCTAAATAAAGGATAAAGTTTGACATGAAGTGAAAAAGTTCCTTAGTAGTGGGCTGGTACACAAGAAAAAGCTCTTGTAGATACACTAACTCTTCAAAGAATTGCAGCTCCTCCCTCCATCAACACGGTTGAAGCAGGAGCATTTCCGGTCTTAGTACTATAATGTGACTTAGTATATTTGTGCCAAGACTGAGTATCTAGGTCAAATGTGACCAGACACAAAGAAATTATCATCAGTCCAGTTTGAGATAAGTTCCGACCAGGAGTAATGATGTGGATTAGAGTGAAAAGTATAGAGTCTCAGATGAAGAGGAAAGGGGATGCTGGGTATACAATCTTACAGGTGCCCACTACATGTGTTAGTCAGTGCAGAAGTAATGACAAAAAAAGATAGCTTAATGAGAAGACTATAACAAAAGTGTAAGATTGGTGAGATGAGTAAAAGAAGTAAGAACTAAAGAAATTTACAGGAAGAAAGAAAACTGGTTCGAGGCCTGAAATAAACATCCCTCTTGTGAGAAACTTTTTGACCATACCTTAAATGATCTATTAGAATTAGAGATATGGAAAAAGAAAAATGCATACAAAGTGCCTCATCTAGTTTTATGGATGTGGAAGTGGAAATACAAATTGACAAGTCAATTTCTAACAACTGTCAGAAGCACCAAATGAAGAGAATTTAAACATCTATTGTTTTACTAAAATCAGCCTTCAAAATTCTTTTTTTTTTTTTTTTGCTTTTGCTGTTGGTGGTACTGGAGGATTGCACCCATGGCCTCACGCATGCTTTGCATGTACTGCACCTCCAGCCCATTTTCTACTCTTTTATCTTGAGACACTAAGCTAAGCAGGCTGCCTGTGGCCTCGAACTTGCAATCCTCCTACTTCAGCCTCCTGAGCCGCTGGGATTTCAGGCATGTACAACCATACCTAGCTAAAATCTTTATCACAAGACAGTAAGTTATCAATTCAAGACCAAATCGACTCACAAAAATGATACAAAAAATAATATAATTAAGACTATCATAACCATTCTTATTTTCTTATAAGAGCATTAAATATTTACATAATGCTATTCTGTCCATTAATTCTATGTAAATTTGCTCAGATTCAAAATTCAACAAATTTAGCAAAGAGAAACTTACCTTACTAAGATTTGAATATAGATCAACTACACTATTACAAAATTTTTCTACATCTTGTGTAAGCAGCTGGTCTGGGTTAGCTATTCTGTTGTCCAGGTTTCCCATCTTATAATATGTGAAAGCTCTAAAACAGTAATAAGAAAATAATTTTAAAACAAAACAAAAAGTATTGACATTATATTACTTAGTGTTTACATATACAAAGAAAAGCTTGGAGACCCCCAGGATTATCCTAACTTATTTCAGAGATGTGGAAGCAAGTCCAGAGAAGAATGACTTGCTGACTAATGAAGAGCTAGGGCTAGACTCTAAATTACTGAGACGTCATCCCCAATATGTTTCTGGGACTAAAAGCCATTTTTTTTTTGAAGAACATATTGAATAAATAACAAAACTTCTATTTATCTCAGTATCACAAACATTACCATTCAATTTAAATATTTTTTATTTAAAAACAGGTTATCACTTACTGAAGATATTCCTCATAGAGGTATTTAGTGAGCCTTACTCGGAAGCACAATTTGAGCTCATTTAACCCATATTTCAAGAAGTTATTAATCAGAGAGATCTAAAAGAAACAAAGAAATATTATTGGTTTTGCTTCACTTCTACTTACTAAATTATAATTTACTGCATCCCCAATTTGTGATTTTTTATAACTAATAGACCATGCTGATAGAATGGGAGAAGGGCCTGGCAATCCACTCCCAAGGCAATCCCGAAGCACTCAGCCATTGAAAACCCTGAGGGTCGCTATGAATCGGATACCGACTCGACAGCACCTAATAACAACATGCCGATATAGTTTTTTAACTTAGAATTTATAATAATACAAAAAGAACTAGATAAGTCAATTGCAAAGGCTTAAATTACCCTATGTTAAACTTTACTTAGGACTTAAGTTTAAAGTATTAATAATCATGAGACACACCTTGCCATCTTTCCTTGAGTAAACAAAAATGGTGATTCAGTCTGATAAATCAGTCACCCTTCTATCCAATGTAATGACCTTATTTACAAAGCTAAAACACTCTGGTTTGTATCTTCTGTTTCCCACTATCAATACTATAACCCTAGACAATGGAACTCTATACCCCAGTGTATGTGCCTTTGTTTAAAAAAAGTGTAAGTTTTATACCAACTAATACTACTTTTCAGAATACATCTGTAATCATGTTTACTAATCTTTTCCATCATTATATTAAAATTAATCCTTTCAGAGTTCTGAACTCATATTTACATTTCAAACTTAACATTTACAACAAGTTTTCTTAAGCAGTGTTTGTAAAAACAATGGTCTTTGCCTGAATCCCAGTCTTTGACATCTATGTTGTTTACCTCAAATTTTTTATTTTAAAAGGTCTTAAAAATTAGGTATACTCATTCTCAAGCTTTATTAAGCTAGAATTCCTTATATATTTTCAATTTAATTGGATTTTACAATCGAACATCTCCTACCTACCCCTAAATTTTAGAATGCTTAAAGTCTTATGGGGCCAATAAAATAAAGACCAAGCTAAGATAATAATTTATGTTTTAGACAATTGATTTTTTAAATAAATTCAGATCATAAATTTCAATTTAACTTAAACCACATTTAGTGGTTCAAGTTCAATTGTTTATTGCCTAAAACAACAGTTCTCAATCAGAGTGATTTACCCCATTTCATCCCCAATTTGGCCGTATTTGTAAATATTTCCAGTTGCCACAGTGGGGAGAGGGGGTACTACTGCCATCTAACAGGATGTTGCCAAACACTGAAGAAAATCTGCTTTGAAGGTTAAAAATGAAAGCACATAGTCACACACACATGCACACACCCACATACACACACACACACACACACAAACACAGATATACATGTATACTATAAATGAAACTGAACTAAATACAATTTCTATTCATTTTTCTTAGTAATTCTATTTCATGTAAAGGTGTACATTGAAAATTTAGCCTGTAAGTTATAAAACTTAAATCAAAATTGGAACTTAGTATCATAAATCTAATTTGATAAGCAAAAACTCTTAAAAGATCTTAATAAGATGAAAAATAAGTAAGACTTTTAAAGAAGTAAACTTACAAGAGGCATGGCAGCGATGAAGTTGAATAAGTATCTCTTGAAATCTTTACTGCTACGACCAATGATACCACTGCAAACCACCACATGCAATGCATTAGTTGCAAAAGAAGCAAAATACAACACTAAGAAAACTTCTGTAAAGCTCTAAAATTATTCTTGGAAATTTCTAATCAAAAGAATAGGGAAAAAAGACATAAAAACATTTTCTTACACAAACATGCTTGCAACTTTTCAAACATTATCATTTTAAACAGCTTGCTTGAACTTCATTCTACAAATGACAAAATTAAATAAGAATAACTAGAGGCTGTAGATATAGCTCAGTGGTAGAGCTTATGCTTAGCATGTGGAAGGCCCTGGGTTAGATCCACAACCAACAATAACAACAACAAAATAATAATAATGATAAAAAGATTACAATGCCACAAATGGAGTTCAAATAATGAAACAACACCTCTATAGCCCTGGGATTGAGATTCTGTGATACTACAGATAGATCAAAGCGGCATTTGCTTGTTTTTAAATATTTTAACATCCTTCATTCTCATTGTTATGAACTACTGATAGCACAGAGAAAGACTAATGATAGATCAGATCAGCAAGCTTTTACTTTAAAGGGTCAAGAGTATTCTAGGCTTTGGAGACAAAAAGTTCACATTGCAACTACTCAATTCTGCCACTATAGAGGAAAAGTAGACAAGAATGACCCTGTCTGTGTTTTAATAATAGTGTACCTAGACAGAAGGTCAGCCGTGAGATTTCACCTGAGGGTCTCAGCTTGCCAACTTTGAGTCTAAACAATACATCAGAGAGCCTCAAAATGGTTCTGCAGAGGCTTAAGGACCCTTCACACAGTTCAGCCAAATCAGTTCCACTTTTATCTGCTTTTGATCTGTTTCACATATTCACTTGTTTTTAAAATACACATTAAGAATTTGAAGTCCTATTTTATTTAAAAAACTAAAAGCCATTATTATGTCACATAAGTAAACGATCTTTGAGTTACACTATGTCTATGATGTACTGAAGAGCAAGAACTTATTTTATTAAAGAACTCTTTTTTCCAAAGAGTTCTTATTAATATTCCCAAATACTGTGTAATAAAATACATTTTGACAAACACTGCACTAAATAGTTTATACCTAGTTAGTTCTTCACCAAAAATAAAAAAAGGCTGGTATAAAAGGCTGGTATATAATAGAGAAATAATTTCTTTTTTATGCTGGGTTAAATGAAGCTAACAAATGTCTTTACCAAAGATGCTTTCAAAGAATTTAGTATATAATATGATCATTCTAACTCTCTGAGAGAGGTTTATGGCATGAGCACTGTTGGTAATACTTTTGGGAAATGTTACCTTAGATTAATAGAAAAATTAAAAGTCCAATTTTGATATATTTCTTAAAAAGCAAAAGAGTTTTTTTTTTAAGTTGAGCTAGTAGAAAGTTAAAATGGTACCATATAAAAATGTTCTTTCCTCAATAAAAATATTAGAAACATTAAGCAATTATGAAAGTGCAAAAAGTTTAGAAACTTAAGTTAAAACTGTTGAACCAAACTACATAAAACCCCAGTGTTTTAGTGCTGCCCAAGCTGCAAAACACACAAGATCATAAAGCTCTGGTAAAGTACATGCCATCATTCAGCTATGGTTTACCATTGGAGTAGCAGCTATAAATTTAAAAAGTGTATTCTTGAATAAAGCCCTATTTCTGCTTATTATTCCACTGAAAAAGAAAAAACATAATTAACAAAGAGTAATTTTATACAGTAGTCCTACTCATTATCACTTCTAAAATATATAAGGATCTTTACAAAAGATAGTTTGGCAATTTTAAAATGCTGTTTGTGTCCAAATGAGAGAAAACAATATGACATGGAAAAGATAAGCATGAGTATGATAGGGGTGCAAAAACAGGGAATTCCCTCCTTTCAATATAAGAAACAAATACACACACTTTAAAACTGGAACATCTACAAAAGTAACACAAGTATGTTATATCAAATGCAGACATAAAGGATGAAACCGTCAGAACAGAAAGCGAGTGGCTCTGGGTAAGGACAACTGCAAGTGGAAAAAGTGAGCCACAGCATTGTTTTGTTTTGTTTTGTTTTTTAATTAAGTCCTGTAGCCCTATTTGACATTAAGCTATGGAGGTATATTGTTGTTGTTGTTGTTGTTAGGTGCCGTCAAGTCGTCTCCAACTCATAGTGACCCTTATAAGGGTTTTCAATGGCTGTTTTTTGGGATTGCCTTGGGAGTGGATTGCCACGTCCTTCTCCCATTTTTGCGGTGCTGGGAATTGAACTCAGGACCTCAGAGACTGCAGAGCGGCGGTCTACCAACTGAGCTAAATCCCAGCCCATGGAGGTATATTACTCTGAATAAAATAAAAAGCTATATGACTGACCACAGATTTAAGAGGGACTAGAGTAGAATTTAAGAGCCTACATGATTTACCAAAACTCAGGGGTATGTTTTAAGGCCTTTAATCCTATGCAGTTACATTTCTTTAGTCTTCTATACAAATGAGTCACAAAATATGTGCATAAAGCATTCTTCCTCTTCCTATAAATTCTCTAACAGACAAATCAAAGATCTAAGAGAAAAAGGTTTTATTTTAAAAATTTAGATGTGTCAATCAAAAAGTTATCTTAGATTATTTCTGACAAAATATTGCATAATAGGAAACAGAATTCCTAGAAAAAATGTTTTAGTTTAACATTTGACAGACAAATGGTGGGTAGTTATAACAACCCAAAATATCCCAATGGCATTTTTTGAAGTTTATAAATTCAAAGCTACTAACTACAGTGACTAATATAATATGTAGAAAGACTATAGCACTTACTTCAGAAGCTGAAAAGTCTAAGAACATTTTTCCTTCTAGTAAACATACTTGATGTGATTCATTGAAATGCTTTCATATTTTCCTCCAAGTTATCTTATTAACTTAAGATACTTAACTTGGTTGCTCTTTTAAACTCCCATAACAGTACCTGCTATACAGTATTTTAATTTCTGATTTACTTGTTTTTAATCTTCTATAAACTGTCAGCTCAGCAAGGCTGGGTACAGAATTTCTCCTGTGTCCTGCATTATACATGGGAAATACACAATAAATTTTTGTTGTTGTTGTTGTTATTGTTTTTCCTTTATCTTTGTTGGGTGAGGGATTTAACCCAGGGCCTTGTGCATGCTAGGCAAGTACTCTACCACTAAGATGCATCCCCAAATCTGCCCCCAACTTTTTCTTTTTTCTTTTTTTCTTTTTTTTTTTTTTTTTGTTCTTTTGTTTTTTTGTTTTGAGACAGGGTCACTAAGTTGCACAGGCTGCCTCTGGCCTCAAACTTGCAATCCTCCAACCTCAGCATCCGGAGCTGCTGGGATTATAGGCTTATGCCATGCACCCAGCAATATTTGTTTAAGTAAATAAGTGAATGCATCACTTGACTTAAGTATCTTCTCTAATTTAAAATCTATTTCTTTCTGTTTTTAGCTGGGTGTGGTGACACACACCTGCACTCCCAACACTTAGGAGGCTGAGGAAGGAGGATCGATGAGAGTTCTAAGCCAGCCAGGTGTACATAGCAAGCTCCAGGACAACCTGGGCACACAGCAAGGCCGTGTCTCAAATAAATAAATAAACACATACATACATAAAATAAAATAAAATATATGTTTTTTGCTTATGAAGACAATGTTTAAGTATGAGACAAGTTAGTATTTCATACACATAGGAGGAAGGTGAACACACAAGTACCTTTCAATGAGTGTTCCATTTTGAATCATCCAAACATCACAATATGTTCGAGATACCAGCATAACAGCAATAAGTATCAAGTATCCTGTCTAAAATAAACCAAGTGTAGTAAACTAAATGCATTTTAGAAAGTTACAAGAAACACAATGTAGTAAAGATTTTTGTTTTCAAAATTTAAAGCTTTATTCTACCTTAATAAAGTTGGTCTACATTTTACCTATAAGCAATTTTTAAATATATTTTAAAAGGAGCCTAAAAATATAGAGTATTTAATCTTTCTCATCCAAAATTCAAAAGTGAATCCTATGCAGATCAAATGATTTGCCTTCATACAAACAGTCCATGACAGAAGCTAGAAGTGTAACTTAGATTACCTAAATTAACTATATTGTAATTTTCTTACATTTTTAATATACAACTTTAACAAAGAAAAACAATAATAACAGTTAATATGTAATTAAACAACAAATATTGAAGACTAAAATTTTTCCCAAGTAGAATAAATCTGGCTGAATTTGTTAGAAAAATCTTTAATAGTGTCCTTGTCTTCAAAGGGCTTTCAATGTGAACTATAAGGTCAAGATGTACACATAAAAATAACACAAATTTAGGCAAGCATATTTGTATCACTTCACTTAAGTGATGGGATGGAATAGCAAGACAGTTGTAGCATAATACGTTCAGCAGAACAAGTAAACAAAAAATATTTTTAAAAAGTCAGGATTTAACAGAAAAAGAGGAGAGATTAAAACTATATGATGTTTAGTGTTGGATATCCAGCAGATGTTACACATTATAAAATTATTTTAAGCTTCTATTAGCTAGAATAAAATGTTAAAGTAATGCTCAGAGAATGTTACTTAAGAAATACTGTGCTAGATGAATGATGAAGAGGGGACAGATGAAAGGCTGAGTGATAGACAGGAGTCCATCATCCCCCTGTGTGAGATGAGAATACTGCTGACACACCCTCCGCCCTTACCAACACCCACATAAAAAGCTGACCTTCAAGTTGCTAAATTGCAAGAATATGATAGTAACATAGAAGCTAAAATCAGGGTAAAGGGCTTGTGGTTGGAGAGGTGGGCATTTGTTGGATACTGTGTTCAAAGTTACTGAAGTGAGAAACAATTGAATCTATTACTGACATATATTTTGTGAAACAAACAGTTTTTTAAAGAGGTGAAGATATTGGAAATATAGCCCTTTAAATGAAAGATAAGGCATAGACTCATAAGCATATAAGTATCACATGAAGCATTAAAACATTGAAGAAAGTCTGTGTAAATAAACTGTGACATCTGCTACCCTAATTTTTGCCAGAGTTAGCTACTAAGAAAGATACCATCTTCTTACCCTATTCCACCATCCTGAAGTATTCAACTGACAAAAGAACACATTGACTTTAATGAACGCTAACTATAGGTGTCAGTTTATCTGTAATGCCAACTTTTAATTCATCCCTTAAATATAGTCTCAATCTTCATCACTGAGGTATAAAGGTAACATTGGACAGGACAGAGTACGGTTTTTCCCCATTTTATATTCTTGGCTTACTTTTTGTTTAAATGAAGTACCAAGTTTGTCTCACTACAGCAAAACTGAGTTGCATTGATTTAGATAGTTCATCCCTCATCTTTTGATATATGTGGACCTCCGTACAATCATATGCTGTATTTTCACTTCTCTAACTCTACTTCTCATCTTCTGTGATTTCTAGGGGACTTCATTTTGCTTTCTTGAACTGAGGTTTACTTTGGGTTTTTACACCCCTCAAAGAGAATACATAAAATTACCTCACAGCATAGCTGGACCTAGACAAAAATAGGCTGGCCTAGTTAGTCCCTCCTGTCTCCCATTACTCCTGAGGACCTATTGGATGCCTCAATTCATTTTACATGTAGTGAATCCTTGTAACAGTTAAAATGAGCACTGAGCTTCTGATTGTTGTTGTTGTTGTTGTTGTTAGGTGGCATCAAGTATGGTCCTACTCATAGCAACCCTATGTACAAAACAAAACACTCCTGGACACTGCCATGCACACAATCTTTTTTATGTTTAAGGCCATTATTGCAGCCACTGTGTCAACCCACGTAGTTGAGGATCTTGGTTAGAGGGATAACATACCAATCTTTCCAGAAAAGTTTGTATATTTTTGGTTTTGGTTTTCTGTTGGGGGGATGTGTATTAGGGATCAAACCCAAGGGCTTCTGGCATGCTAGGCAAGTGCTCTACCACTGAGCTGGAAGTCTAGCAAAAAGCTTCTATCTTAAATAAGGATACCTCAGAGCCAGGTAGGTTGTAGAAAAGAGAAAAAAAATTATTAATTAATTAATTATGCTTGAAGAACCATTAGTCTCTTCACAAAGAGGATAAGGAGTATTGAAGCTATTTTCACAATATATTTGTTTTAGGGGAGTAGAGGAGCAAGATGTCACAGATAAAAGGATGTCATTGTAAACAAATGAAAACAAAATAGCACAGCGCCTGATCATAAACAGTAGAGAATCTTCTAAGCAGATGATATTGACAGAAAGGTCAAAGGCAGGTCGTGATTTGCTCTACAAGAAAAAAAGGCACCAAATGTTTTTATTGTGGTTTTAGAAAGAAGACTAATTGGACAAAGAGAGAATTAAAAAGACCAAGTGAGAAATTATAATAGTCCAGGTAAAACATAGTGAGAGCAGTAGGAATGTAAAGGGACAAACTAATTTCAGTACTTGGAAGGAACATTTAAACTATAAGGGAGGAGTAGGTTTTAAAAGTGTGTGATTTCATTTTTATCAAAATATATGTTCACACACAAGATTACACATTAAAATGGATGGGAGGCTGAAAGGCACCAAGAAGAAAAAAATATATCTGCATTTTCTAATTATTTTTTTCAATTTTTGTCAGATAGGGTCTCACTATGTAGCACAGCTATTGTTAGATGCTGTCACTCTATGTACAACAGTTGTTGTTAGGTACCATTCACTCAGTATCCGACTCATAATGACCCTAAGGATGACAGGTGAAACAATATTGTCAGTGCTTCTCTGATATTCATAGGGTTTTCAATGGCTAATTGTTTTTTGGGAGTGGGTTGCCAAGTCTTTCTCCCAAGCCTACAGCACCTGGTGTTCCTAGGTGGTCTCCCATCCAAGTACTAACCAGGTCCAACCCTGCTTAGCTTCAGAGATCTAACTGGATCGGACACCACACTGGTATGGCTGCAGGCATGTAGCTCATGCTGGCCTCAAACTCAAGATCCTTCTGCCATCACCTTCTGAGTGTTGAGATTAGAGGCATGTGCTACCTACCTGGGCTTTCAATTTTTTCCTTCAAGGAACATGTATTACCTCTGTCTAATTAGGAAAGCACAAGACATTATTATTATTATTATTATTATTAATTTTATTATGATTTATTATAATTTATAATTTTTTAATTTTAATTATAATTTTAATTTTCAATTTATAATTTTTTATGATTTATAATTTACATTTATAATTTATAATATATTAAATTTATTATTTTTTAAATTTATAGTCTATAAAATTTATAAAATTTTATGATTTTATAAGTTTTATAATAAATTTATAAAATTATAAAA
>VMDO01015224.1:0-51886 GCA_007922755.1 Pedetes capensis | reverse complement strand
AAAAAAAAAAAAAAAAAAAAAAAAAAAAAAAAAAAAAAAAAAAAAAAAAAAAAAAAAAAAAAAAAAAAAAAAAAAAAAAAAAAAAAAAAAAAAAAAAAAAAAAAAAAAAAAAAAAAAAAAAAAGACATGAATTACTGAAGGTAAAGTGTTAGAACTCAATATCATAATTCTTCTGTACTTTCCTATTTTCTTCATGGTATACCTTAGAACAATTAAAATTGTATGCAAAAGAATCAACAGCCTAAGCATGGCAAGGAATAAGAAAATTGGCATTATTGGTTTGTTCCATTTTGGTTTCCTATTTTCTGCAAAAGGAATAGTGAACAGCATAAGGTCATGTCTTAAAAGGAGAGTCTACTGCCATTTCTGTAATTTTTAGATATATGCCACTTACATAAAAATACAGCCAGATCCATAACAAGACAAATTTGCAAAGTGTGAACTATTTTAACAACATTAAGGCAACATTAAATTACAAGGAAAAAAACTCTGAACAACTCTTTGAAGGAAAAAGAGTCAAGTACAAATAAGTAAAAGTTTATTATTTAAGAAACTACTTTGTTTTTGGAAAGCAGCAGCCAGGTAGGTAGATGGTACCCCAAGAGTAAGAGTTGACATAGTCCCTCCTCTCTTCCATTTGCGGTTGCAACCAATAAAGGCTGTCTGCACCATTTAAAGGGTGTGTGTGTGAGAATATTTTGATGTGAGCAGTATCAAATTAAAACTGAAATTTAACCCTACTCTAGACTAATCTCTGTGGGCATAGGAGCCATGTTGTTCATACCAAGATTCTCATTACCTCATATAATCACTGATATATAGTAGATATCCTTTACATTGTGGAATGAAAATACCAGGTTATGTGACAAATATTAGAATTATTTTATTACCTTAATGATAATTAATATATTACATACGTCACTACTTAGCCTGTGCACCATGTGTAGGTAGTCATCACTTGAGCCATGTCTAGGATTATCAGCATGATGATTAGCTGAATTGCCAGATAATGGACCAGGAACTTTATTATCATGTATGTTCCTTAAACCACCTGCAACAATGGGACTTGATACCGATGCTGAAATTAACAAGAATTTTTAAAAGGTTATAAAAATAAACTGTTAAAATATTCAGAGAATAACTGTTCACACAAAATATTTTAAATATACAGAAATTACAGAGAATAATATAATGAACATTCATGTACTGACTACTCAACTTCACCAAATCATAACACTGCCACATGTTGTTCAGATCTACTTTCGGAAGGAAGTAAAATATTATAGATTTGGTGGAAGCTCTCTATTTATTTGTATATTCCTCTCCTCTACTCTCTTCCCTTTATCCCCCAGGAGGGAGTATTTTGACTTCAGAGATCCCTCTACCTTTGCACATACTTAAAACTTTTGCTGTAGATTAATATATTCCTATATAATACAACAGTTTTGCATACAACTTTATAAATGGTATATTTTCACGTTTCTACAAATTGCTTAATTCAGGCCAGGCTCAGTGGCACACACCTGTAATCCAGCAACCTGGGAGATGGAGGAAGGAGGATGCCAAGTTTGAGGCCCAGAGGCAGCCTGCATAATTTAGTGAGACCCTGTCATAACATAAAAAATAAAAAGAGGGGCCAGGGTACAGCTCAGGGTTAAAGTACTTGCAAAGTATGTGTGAGCCCTGGGTTTAGCCCCTCAAGAACCACAAAAATAAACAAATAAATAAATAAATAAATATCTTAATTCCAGGTTATATTGAAATTTGTCCAATTTTATATTTATAGTTTTAAATGTATCTGTTTGTTTAAATTTATTTGTTTTAAATAGTTACATGTAGTGTGCTTTGTAATATACACAATGTATTTAATCCATTCTTATACTGGGTTGTTCTGACTGCTTAAAATTTGTGCTGTCATAAACAATACTGTAATGTATATTCTTGTACATGAATCTTTTTACTAATATATGTGAGCTCCAAGGGCCAACACTTACAAGTGAAATTACTACATATGTCCATTTTTAAGTCCTAAATATTTCCTAACAGTTTTACAAATCATTTATGGTCATTTGTATTCAGTCTACAGCCATAGCACCCTGGCATCTAATCCTGTCTGATCTTGAAAGCTAAGCAGTGTCAAGCCTGGCTGGTACTTAGATGGTAAACCGCCAGTGCTGTGGTCTTAGGAGAAGGACCAGGCTGCCTACTCCCAAAACAATCAGCCATTGAAAACCCTATGAATAGCAGAGAAGCACTGACATAGTGCCAAGCTTGGCACAGTGTTGGGTAGTGTTTCGTTCTGTAGCACATAAGGTTGCTATGAGTTAGATCTGATTGAACCTAACAACAACATATTCTTCAGTAATGTATGAGATTTCCTGCTGTTCTGAAGCCTTGCCAACAATTTTTGTCATCCTGAGGGTGGGAAATATCTCTTTTAGTCACTTTGATTTGTACTTCCTTGATTAACTAATGAAGCCAAATTTAATTTAATTTAATTTTATTTTATTTTTTATGGTAGTAGGATGCTTTGCCAGTGCTCTACCACTGACCTGCACCCCCAGTCCACTATATACTTTTTATCTTGAGACAGGGTCTCACTAAATTATGCAAGCCTCCTATGGCCTCATGATTCTCCTGCCTCTGCCTCTTGAGTTATTAGAATTACAGGTATGTGCCCCTGCACCCATCTGCATCTTTTCATGTGTACTGCCATTCAGAGTTCTTCCCTAACACAAAGTCATACAACTGTCTCCAGTATTTTCTTCCAAGAATTGACAATTTTGCTTTTTCAGCTGTCTTGAAATACATATAAAAATTATCTTTAGGTGTAGTGTGGGTTAGTGATAAAAATTTAGTTTTTTCTATATAGATAACTAATTATCTCAGCATGATTGAATAAAGAAGTCCTTCTTTCCCCTATTAAAATAGAATACCACATGTATTGAGGGTTTTTTTTTTTGGGGGGGGGTACTGGGGGTTGAACCCAGGGCCTCATGCTTGCATGTTCTGCAAGTGCTGGACCACTGAGCTGCACTCTCAGCCCATTTTTTCCTTTTTTTGAGACAGAGTCTTGCTGAGTTACACAGACTGCCTCTAGTCTGAAACTTGCGATCCTCCTGCCTCCGCCTCCCAAACCGCTGGGATTACAGGTGTGCGCCACTGCGCCTGGCATATATTGAGTTTTTATTTGTTTATGAGTATGTTCCTAGACCCCTCATCATGTTCCACTTCACCATGTATTATGTTCCATGTACTAACATTATAACAAATCTTAATACCTGTTAAATGAAACTTTCACGTCATACTTCTTTTCAAAATATCCTGTCTGCTCATGGTCTCTATTCTTCCGTATGAATTTTTAGAAACAGCTTAAGTTTCACAATAATCTTGCTTGGGATTTTTAGTAATGCTGTATTGAATTTATAGACTTTAAAACTAATGTTCATCTTACCGAGTCTTCCTATCAACTTTCTTTCTTTCTTTCTTTTTTTTTTTTACATTTCCCTTTATCAATCTGGTAGTGTTATAATTTTCTGCACAAAGGTCTTATATATCTTTTATTCAATTTATTCCTCAGTATTTTATGGTCTTTTGTGAAAGGGTCTGATATTTAAAATTTACAATTGCTTGTTTGTATATCAATTAGAGTTAATTTCATTGTAATAATGTTTCTGATAACTATATAGAATGCTTTATTAATTCCAATATCTCTTCTGAATCTTCTCTTGAATTTTCCATTAAGACAACTGTTTAACTGAAAATACATATATATATATGTATTCTATGTGTATATATGTGTACACACACACACACACACACACACGTATATAGTTTATGCTTCTTACCTTCTTATATTGGCTAGAATACCCATCACTCAAAGACTAAGAGTGGTGATTATACTCATTCATGTCCTATACCTGATTTCAAGGATAATTTTTCTAATTTTTCACCACTAGATGGATAACCTTTAATCAGGATAAAGTTGTTAACAATCTATTCTCATTCTCTGGTTGTAAAAATAATGGAAATTGAATTTTTTTAATGTTCTTTTGGCACTCATTAAGAGGCTCCCAGGATTCCCCCATACACATATCTCCACCAATCTGAAACTGCAATAATTATCTACTATTAAACAATCCATATATTACTGATACATATTTAATTTTGTCATGTAGGCTGGTAACATTGTTTATCTGGTTTCCTAATACTTATTTAGAAATTATGTTTCCATTTTCATGTACTATTTTTTTCCCAGTAATCTTATTTTATTTGTAATTTTTGTTGTTGTTAGGCGCTGTTGAGTTGACTGATGGTGACCCTATGTACAACAGAATGAAACATTCCCTACCAGGAGTCCCTTTCTATTTCTATGCCTTTGTTTTTGTGTATACCTGTCTTTCTATATATAGATAGTGATTTTGCCTTGAAGGAAAAATATGTGATATTTCACTTCCTTTTTCCTGCTATCCTTTCTTCTTAAACCTTTCCCCTTTTCTTTATCTTTCTTTACATGGCCCCTTCTACTTTCATGACCTATATGTTTTAATACTGAATATATATTGAAGTCTAACATCTACTTATGAGAGAAAACATGGTGTTTGTCTTTATGGGTCTGGCTTATTTTGCTGAAAATTATGACCTCTAGTTCCACCCACTTTCCAGCAAATGTCATAATTTTGTCCTTTATAGCTGAATAAAACTCCATGGTACATATATACCACCCTTTCCTTATCCATTCTTCTGCTGATGGACATCTAGGTTAATTCTATATCTTGGCTATTCCTGTGATCATATATTATGATAATTTTCCTTTTCTTCTTTACCTCACTTGATTTTGCTGCTGTTGCTGTTAGGTGCCGTCGAGTCGATATCCGACTCATAGCTACCCTCAAAGGGTTTTCAATGGCTGACTGTTTTGGGATTGCCTTGGGAGTGGATTGCCAGGTCCTTCTCCCATCACTTGATTTTGGTATCCATTTATTATCTAACTATAACATGAACTGGGAAAGTGTTGACATTTTTCTTATTGCTGGAATGGCTTAAGATTCACATATCTCTTCATTAAATGTTTGGTAGAATTTGTTAAAATTGCCTATATTGTTATAAACCCCCCCTTTAAGGAAGGCACATTTTGAACTACAGAGTACAGTATATGGATTTTAAATAATGATGTCAAATTGTGCTCTAGAAAAAGTATATTAATTTATATCCCTATTAATGATTGTAAAATTTTTACCAATCTGATATAAAATTTTATTTCATTTTAATTTTGATTATACTTCTTTATATATAAGTCATATTGATCATAATTTCATATTATCTATTAAATATTCTTATATACAATTGTCTGTTCTTCTTTAGTAAATTGCCTATTTACTTTGTTAATTTATCAACCTGTTTGAGATCTTAGCATTCTCGGAGCTGGCAGGGTCAGGCCTGGTGAGTACTTTGGACAGGAAGCCTTGGTATATTAAAAAATTGTACTTTGTGTGTAAAGTAAGCGTTGTAAATATTTTTCTCTTATTTTCTCTTATAATATTTTCTACATTAACTTGTACACATATTTATGTAATTACATTGTTATGTTCTCTTATATAGAAATTTATGTTTTTCTTATTTCTGGAACCTAGGCTTTCAGTATGTTTAAAAATAAGGCTTCTTCAACTCTCAGATTATCAAAAATTTGTCCATATTTTTTCTGTACTTTTATGACTTAAAAAGAAAATATAATATTTGCACAATCCTAAAGTATCAACCCACAGGTTACTTAGTAACTGCAAAGAAAAACATATGAACCATACTTATACAACGAAGAGGTTAGGTCATCACCACCTAAATATCACCAATAATTGGACCACTTGGTATTTTGTGCTTTTCAATGCAATGCATGATAAAGTGCACAATATTATTTATGTAATACTCTTGCCAAAAATATAAAACTCAAAACTAATAAAACCTTTAAAGCTAAATTCCAGTTGGAAGGAAATATAAGGAATATATGAACAAATTAAGTGAGAAAACTGAAGTCTAGAATATGGGATATTCTACAATAACAGTAGTACAGATTCTTTACAAAATAAAAATTAGTGTTATAAAAGAAAAAGGATATGCAATTATTTTAAGAGTCATGTATGAGAGTGGCACACACCTACAATTCCAGTGACTCAGGAGGTGAAGGCAGAAGGATTGCAAGCTTGAGGCCCAAGGCACCCTGCGTAACTTAGTGAGACTCTGATTAAAAAAAAAAAAAAGAAAGAAAGAAAAAGAGAAAGGCCTGGGGTGCAGTCCAGTAGTAAAGCACTTGCAAAGTATGTGCAAGGCTCTGAGTTCAGCCTTAGGAAAAAAAAAAGAAGAAGAAGAAGAACCAGGTGTGGTAGCTCATTGCTATAATCCCAGCATTTAGGTGGTTAAGGTAGGAGGACCACGGGTTTAAGGCCAGCCTGGACCACATAGTGAGACCATGTCTAAAAAGAAAAGACATGCAAAAGCCAAATACAATGTGTGGCAAACTAGATTAGATAATACTTTAAAAAGAAAAAAAATACATGTTAAAGACATATTCAGGGAAACTGGTGAAAACTAAATGTATATCACATATTAGATGATATTAGAAAACTACTTTTAAGGTTTTTAAAGATAAATTATTGCACTGTAGGAGAATCTCTTAGACGTATTTAAGGGCAAAATGTCATGAAACTTGATGGTACTCACTGGGCTTGGTTAAACTTTTATTTAAAAGTGCATATTTAAAATTTTTAATATAGACTTGCAAAAAAAAAGTTTTAAATGTTGCATTTCTCATACTCTAAACTGCCCTATTTCTGGATTCTCTTCTGTCCTATTGATTTATCCATTTAGGCCTTGCCAGATTAAATTTCTTTATTTAGGATAACTTTAATATCCTGGTGGGACTAACCCCTGAGTAATATTTTTAATTTCTAAAGTATCGGAGCCTGCACCTGTAGCACTGTGGCATCTGATCCCGTCAGATCTTGGAAGCTAAGCAGGGTCAGGCCTGCTTAGTACTTAGATGGGAGACCACCTAGGAATACCAGATACTGTAGGCTTGGGAGAAGGACCTGGCAACTCACTCCCAAAAATCAATTTGCCATTGAAAACCCTATGAACAGCAGAGTAGCACTGACAATAATGTTTTGCCTGTTGTACTTAAGGTTGCTATGAGTCGGATGTCAACTCGAAGGCACCTAACAGAGTTATCTGAGCATTCCAAGAAGTGACTCATTACTGAACAATTCTTTAAACTATATTTTTTCTTTTGATTTATTTAAAAAAACTGAGTTTTGCTAAAAATCACTATCTTAGTATTTACCAAAAAAGTAGGTTCCTACATATAATTCTGTTATATGGACATTTACATAAAAAAATGTACTCTTAAACCTTGTCCTCTTATCAACTGCACTAAAACTGGTCCTCACACCTTTGTGTTCCAGAGTACACTAATATTAACAAGTATTGAAAATCTATGTATACATATCTAAGTATGTGTACTGCTTACATTAAATTCAATGTATTTATTCCAAATGTGTTAAATGCCTTTAGTCTCTCCTTGTGTTAGTGTGTGAAATGGTGTTATCCTAATTTATGGTCATCTCTTTTTAGGAAATCAGAAGGTGCCTGTTTTGGTAGATAACTAAAAGTTTATAAGTTAAAAAAGTTGATAAATAAAGCAAGCAAATGAAACAAATGAAAAACAAACACACATACAGAAACTAATGACTGACAGCAAATATTTAAAATCTGCTATTATTATGGATGAAAAAAATATAGATGTTTGTCATCTTTCAATTTTTTGCTTTTTAAATGTTTCTCAAAAAAGTACAAAAAAATTATAGTAGTAATAATAAATGAATTACTTAGCCATGAAATACATCTCAAGGAACTATAACCTTAAAAAGGTTAACCTTAATATCAGCATTATGATCAGACAAGTAGTAATTTAATTCTAGAAAATCTTGTATCTAAAATCACTAATTTTCTTTTACTATATTATAAATATTTTACAAAAAGTTTTTCACAGTATATACTTCATCAATTAAAAATTAATTCTGCTTTGGCTTGTGCTACTAGAAGAAGAAAGCCCAATTCAAAGAACAGTTCTTAATTTCACAACTAACTGCAATTAGTTATATTACAGCCTAATCCAGACAGCCAAAAAGGGTATTGTTCTTTTCACCTGAATTTTAAGTTCCCAGATGATAAATATAATGTGTTTTTAAAGTTTTAAATCTTATAGTTAAAAAGAAAAAGTCTGACAAGTAAGTATACAGTATAGCATTTTAGTCTGAGTTTAAAAAAAAAAGAACTTTCTTGGATTTATACTTAAGTATTCCGAACAAAATAACAAGCAACTTTCTTACCTTGCTGCATCTGTGGATGTGTTGTATAACTTGAAGGATGGGAATATGGCATGTATCCTGCAGGGCTTTGTGGGGCATATGGACTAGGCACTGGGCTATTTTGTTGTGGCATAAATCTATTCCCAGAGCTTGTCTGTGGTGGCACAAATCGGCTAAAACCCAAAGCCCAAATAAAAAATATTAGGAAGATATATAAACACGCTGTTCTTTGAAATTTTACTGTCACAAAACTCTTTGACCTCTGATTTATACATCATAAAATCTATACAAAGAGAAAACTTTGCAAAATAGTCAAATAGTCCCAAAAATCACTCACTATTTGTAATCAAAGAGTTACACTAAACAGTTGAAAACTGAGGTAATCTATTTACTTTACCTACCCAAACCCACTAATCTGCTTAAAGGCTACAAAGCTTGCTCCCTAAAATAAATTCTATTCTACAAATTATCTAATTTATCTCAAACACATCAGTTTGTTTTTGTATTGGGGGTGTTATTGGTAACTGAACTCAGAGCTTGTATGTGTTAGGCAAGTACTCTACCAATGATCTACAACTCTAGCCCAAATACATCAATTATTCTAACATTCTTTTGTCTATGTGCAATTCAATTACTCAGACAGTAGCTACTTGAATTAGTTATATTTGAGCATTTCCACATATAACATTTTAAGACAAATGTTCATGGGGATTACTAATCATTTCAACTATTTAATTATATATAATTTACCATTATCTAAATTCATAACTCTATATTCAGAAGCATATTTACCATAGAAAGAATATATAATAAATAATTTATTTTTATATACACATATATATTACCTGGAGGGGCTATGTGAGATAGTGGTTTGTTGATAATTGGAAGATGCAGGACTACTGTGCATGGAATTCTGAGAAAGTTTATACTGAGATATCATCATTCCTATGCAAATAATAAAAACATTGTATGTTATTTTCTTCTTAGAGTAAAATGTTCCTTAAATTACTTAACTTGGTCATTCTTCCACAAACACTCAAAAAGTTCTTTTTATCGGGAGGAATGTTTTCATTTTGATGAGCATTTAGATAAGATACTACAAACTGAATTTCAAATACAGCTAATCTTATAAAAAGATCATTTTCCATACAACTAATCCAGGACTAGAAATAGAGAGGATGATGATAATGATGATGATTATTATGGTGCTAAGGATCAAAGGTAGGGCCTCATGCATTATAGGCAAGTGCTCCATCACTGAATTACAACCCCAGGACTGAATTTTTTTTTTACCTGCTTACTCAAGTTTTTATAATATAGATTTAGAAGTCACCTTACCAAGCCTTTGATTAAATACTATATAATTCCCTCTACAATGGGCCTTTGGGTGGTTTTTATATTATATGCAGCTAATTTATCATATAGGGCTGGGATTTAGCTCAGTTGGTAGAGCGCTGCACTGCGGTCTCTGAGGTCCCGAGTTCAATTCCCAGCACCGCAAAAATGGGAGAGGGGCCTGGCAATCCACTCCCAAGGCAATCCCGAAACAGCCACTGAAAGCCCTATGAGGGTCGTGATGAGTCGGATACCGGCTCGATGGCACTTAACAACAACAATAATTTATCATATACCTCTTCTGTGCTTGGGAACTTTATTGTGGCTCAAATCTACGTTTTAATAAGTACTTTATTTACAGGTTCAAAATTCTGCAATTTGTCTGAAAGTCTTTAAGGAAAACAGAATGTACCTATCCCTTCTTTCAAAATAATTTTTTGCCACATAGCAAAAATTGGGCAAATAATTCATTAATGAATGAATAACTTTCACACTTCCATGTTTCTTTTCAAGGAAGACATTGTTTCTCAATTGCTACACAAGTGGTATTTTGGTATATAGGAAAAACAGAAAAATTAAGTTACTTGGACATTTTAAAATCAGAGGCCCTGAATTTTCCTACGATTTCTATAGTCAATCTCTTTTGGGAGGATGCAAGCATCAAATTATATTCCAGTATTTCATTTCCTAATGTTGACATGAAAAGTGCCTTTCATCAGAAATATTCAAACAGAAGTTATATGTTAATTTACCAGGAATACTACAGGAAGGATTATAGCTCTGGAGTCAGTGGTGGAATGAAATTAGGGCTCAAAAGGCTAGAACCAATAGTGCATTTTTTTATGTATGTAGGTAGTATAAGTTTCAACTTCTGAGCTTTCTTTTCCAACTAAAATTCAGTACAAAACCATTTTGTTCCACAGCTTTACATTTCAATGGCCACTATTATGATGGCTGGATTTCTTTTTAAAGGGAGAGCAATACCAATGGATGGGAGTTAATTTTTTTCCCTTCTGAACTAACAGTCATCACTGAAACAAGCTGAAACTAATAATTTGAAAGCAGCGGCTTCCTAAATAAAAGGGGTAAATAAAACTTGAACAGTTAATTCCCTGATTAACTCAAAGTTCCAAAGAACTATGATTAAAGTGACTTGTATATTATCAAATTTTTTCCATGTGTGTGACTCACATTTACATTTAGCAATCAAAAATTAACCTTTTTAAATTTTAAGCCATTTCACCAGAAAAATGGTTTAAAAAAATCCAACAGATAATTAATCAATTAATTTTTAAATGCTAGTTTATCTTTTTTACAAAATAGGATATATAAAAGTTAAACATTTTGAACATAAAAGTGTATGTAGTATAAAACACAAAATATGTGACTAAAATGTGAATGTTCTAAAAATCTTTTTAGAGTGATTTACCACCCAAATTAAACACTCAAAAATACAGGTTACAAAAATGTAGTATTAATATCCTTGGATGACTTCTTTTATCCAAAATTGTATTTACTTGTATTCTCTTAGATGCAACACTTAATTCTATCAGTCTTTCTCTAATCAACTATCTCCACATTCTCTTTTAATTCCAGCTTTCTTCCGGAAATGGATACATAACTCTTAAATTCCTTTCATCATTCCTATTTTCTCATACTACTGTAACATAGCTTATCAGTTCTGGTAAAGCCACAGCTCTGCCTGGTTTATCTGTCTTCAATTTGCCGAAAGGTAAACTGGGCATTTTGGGGAATGGATAGTAACTGTGCAATTGCTTTAAAAATATGATTTACAGAGAAATACACAAAAATCAATACATATTATTAAAACACACACACACAAACACAAACAAGGAAACAGAATAGGAAGCATCATGTATACGCTGCCAAAAAAGGAAACCAGAATAAATCTGGTAATATTCTTGAATATAATTATCAATTAAATAAGCTAGACCTTCCAGAATTGGTTAAAGCCTAGTTTAGCCTTTTGGGAGCCAGCCAAGCACTTGAATTTGCCAATTTCAGTAAGGTCTAGAACAAAACTATGCTTCTAACCCAAAGGTACTACTTCAGTACATAACAGTTATATCGGTGTACAATATTTTTATGATTTTTATATTTATTATAAACCCAACTTTAATAATTACTGTTTTGTTGCTAAGGCAACAAAGTGATAAATCAATTATTAGATCACCATGAATGCAATTACAATCAGTACTAAAATTAATACTTGTACCATTATTTATATATGTACCATATGTTCAAAAGCATTGCAAATATTTTTATTATTTGATTAATCAAAGATTTCTTTCAAATCAATCCTATGATTTTCTAAAACAACAAAATTTCTAAGTTCATTGAACATTTCAAAACATTTCAAAATATCTAAAAAAAAATCTCAGTGCTTTATTTAATTTCCAAGCAGATAAATATTAAACCACAAGACTGAAGTTTCCTTATTTTTGGATTAATTCAAGGTATAAAGAGGCATTCCTAGGTGACAAGCCAGCTTTTTAAAGACACTCTGAATTAATTATTTGTAAAACTAGTTCTATATGGGACCATAAAATATACTATAAAAATTTAATTATTAAGAACCTCACCACTTTGTACATATCTGTTCTGCATGCTTTTCTCCCTGAAAACGTTAGGACTCCTTGCCAGGACGGCCTGCAACAAGACTGGTATATCGCCTTCAGGATCATCACTGCCAAGGTTATCTTTCAACTCTCTGGCATTGAAAAAATAAATATAAAAAATTAAAATAGTGATTGATTTATTACAAAGAGTTATGGAATAAAAATAAATGACTTGATTATATCCAACGGGATGGATTTTCAAAGATGCTATCTCTGGAAAAAACAGAATTATCAAAAATGACAGAGAGGAGTTCCTCTGAAGAGAAGTTCTTTTTTTCCTCTGTCAACTTTATTTTATACGAGTGGGAAGAGGCCAAAACCATTATGTTATGGAACTGAGTTTATTTAAGAATATTTGCATTAGTTTTGAAATAGAAAATAAGTAGAGGCTATTCTAAACTATTCAAAAAAACAGAAGGATAGAGAAGTGATAATTATGCAAAGAAGCTGATATTTGGGATTTGAAAATATTTTCTCTCCCTTATAGCTGAATATGAATGAATCCAGACTTTCTGGGAAATGTCCTCCAAATGAAATACAGAAGACAGGTTATATAATTTTTCCATCTTCTATGGCTTTTTCAAATAAAGTCATGATGTGAGGGAGAACCTAAGAAGTGATTAAACAGAGTAGCAATTTTCAACAAATCTCAAAGTAAGCAGCAAATTAAATTAGAACTATCCCTGTTCAGAAATAAGCAGGGCTTTTGTTTTCTGTAGTTCTAGGGGGTTGAACCCAGGGCCTTACACATGCCATGATAGTGCTCCGCAAGTGAGCTGTACTCCAAGTTCTTATGTATTATTAAATTTTTTTATTATTATTTTGAGATGGGGTCTTGCTAAGTTGTTCAGGCTGCCTCTGGCCTCAAACTTGCAGTCCTCCTGCCTCAGTTTCCCCAGCCACTGGGATTACAAGTGTGTGCCATGATGCCTGACAGGTAATGTTTTTAATTTACCTTTTTAAAATTCATTTTGGTAGTACTCGGGTTGGGATTGGACCCAGGGCCTCGTACATACTTTGTAGGCACTCTACCAATGGGCTGCATCCTCAGTCCATGCTTTATTTTTTTATTTTGCATCAGGGTATTTCTAAGTTATGCAGGTCGCTTCTGGCCTCAAACTTGCAGTACTCTTGCCTCTGTATCCCAAGTCACTAGGATGACAGGCATGTGTCAGTATTCTTGACTAAACTTTAATTTTACATTTTACATTCAATATTCTATAATCATTAGATCCAACAATGGAGACCTATAAAGATGGCATCCCCAAAAAAGACTTAAGCTCAGTGTGGTGGCACACATGCCTGTAAACCCAGCAACTCGGGAGGTGGAAGCAAGAGGATGGAAAGTTTGAGGCCAGAGGCAGTCTGCATAACTTAGTAAAATCCTATCTGAAGATTTAAAAAAAAAAGAAAAAAATGAAGAGAGGTTGGGGTAGAGCTCAATGGTAGAATGCTTACAAAGTATGCATGAGGGCTGGGGTTCAGTCCCTCAAGTACTGCATAAAACAAACAAGCAAAATATAAACAAGAATAAAAGTCAATAAATTTCTAGGGGCAATTTTAAAGGTGCAATCCATAAAATATATCCTAATTGTGTCTGTGCTATTTCTTCTACCTCTTTAAATATATGGTACAAATTGTTGAATAAGTATGTACAAGCATATAAGGTGATATAATATTTAGAAACTTGAATTTCTAGAGTGACAAAAAATTAGTATGATACTTCTTTCTGATTTTAACCAATCATTTCTCCATTTCTCCATCATAAAAATTCTCATTTAACAAGTTCGTCACCTTAGGGTCATCAACTTTAAAATGGCCCCAAATTATAAACTCCATCTAATAACAGAGATTTCTCCATTAAAATATGCTTTGTTTTCATGCCTCTAAATAATGAATCTTTAAGTAAAAATCATAATAAAGAATGGAAAGTTATGAAAGTGCCACTGTGTACTAGGATATAAAGGGAGAAGAGTGTGAGAGATTTTACTTTTTTATAGACTTGTGTTGTTAAGCTACGGCAAGTATACATTGTGTTTGCAGTTAAAAAAAATTAAAGAAGTATACTCATATAGTTTAAGTCAGTTCCAAACTCTGTTGCTTCCTGATGGAGTTAGCTCTTAAATTTTTGGTATACTTGTCATGAAAAACATGCTAAGCCTACTCCAGATAAACCTGGCAGCACAGTCCTGTGTCTGGGAGTATTAATTACGCTTGCAACACCTAAAAAAGGGGAGACAATTTTATGAGCAAATTTAAATCTCTGTGTAGCTGAAGGATCCCAAGATCATTTCAACAGAGTTGAAAAGATCTTCATAGACCTACACGGATTAATACTATTGTCACAAAGTAACTGTGCCCTACTTAAATTTCACTAAGATCTCATTAAAAGAATGCTACATTCTCACTTAGATACTGCCATTATTTTAAAAATACAGTATATATGTAAACTTCTTTGAAATATTGAGTAAAGATAGGAATACTATTCTTAGTAAGACCAAGATTTTTTACTTTATTTTAGATGTGAAATTGATTGTACTTACATGTGATCTGTTGATACCTGGTTGAGGCTATGGACAAGTTGTGAAACCAAACTGTCATCCCTACAGGCCAAAAGGCAGTTCACCTCTTCTGCTATTCGTGCATTAAAGAGAAGGCTCTTTGTAGTTGTAGCAGGTAAAGGAGATGGAAGAGGCAGCTGGTTCAGGACTATATGAAATAAAATTAGATTATTAGAAACTGAGTGACTATCAGAAATCTTTTTAGTGTTTACATATATTTTGGGATTAAAAATAAATTATAAATACCAATGTGATAATGATTAAAAAGCACTGCTTCCTCACCTCCAACAAATCTCAGTTCATCCGAGCAAATCCCTAAAATATCACATGGATCATTACAGATTATGTTACTCTCTAAGAATGAAATTTAGCTCCTTTATATGCATGCTATCTGCAGCTGGACCACTGTGGCATCCGATCCCACTGGATCCCATCAGATCTTGGAAGCTAAGCAGGGTTGGGCCTTGCTAGTACTTGGATGGGAGACTGCCTGGGAACACCAGGTGCTGTAGGCTTGGGAGAAGGACCTGGCAACCCACTCCCAAAAAATAAACAATCAGCCACTGAAAACCTTATGAATAGCAGAGAAGCACTAACAGTACTGCTTCACCTGTTGTACATAGGGTCAGTATAAGTCAGACACCAACTCGATGACACTGAATAACAACATATACATGCTTGATTTTCATTTCTTGAATTTTTATTAACTCAACAAATCAATAGCCAAAAGGGTAAGGTTGAAAAATAGGTAACTTCCAAGGTACTAACTCATTAATTTCATTTATTCTTGGTCACAAGATGTATCAGATCAGTAGTACTATCAAACAAGTAAACCAGGTAGTAATACCTTATTCTAAATTAGATTGACATGTATTTTTTAAAAGTTTGAGAATACACAAAAAGCAAGAGCTCACATTAGCAGAAGAACACTTCTAGCATAGCATTCTGCAAAAAGAAGAAGGAATTCTGGTCTAATTACAAATTCCTAAATATTTATCTCCTCTTCATTCTATTCTAATAGCAAACAAAAGAATATAAATGGTTTGCAGAAGTTTAAATTCAGCTATTTAGTGTCTCTTCCACCTAATGGAAATTTGTTCACCTGTCTAAACTAAAGATTAGGAGAACTAACTAAAATGTCAGGTGTCAATGTTTTAAGCTAAAATTCTAATCAACTCTATAGTATAATTATTATGCTGCTCAGCCCCAATAGGTAATAACAGGTTTTCCATTAATAGACACACAAAAAACAGTCTGGGAGTGGTGGTGCATGCCTGTGTAATTCCAGCTACATGGGAGAGAGAGGCAAGGGGGTCTTAAGTTTGAAGCCAGAGGCAGCCTGTGTAACTTAGTGAGACCTGACTCAAAATAAAAAATGGGCTGAGAGTATAGCCCAATGGAAGAGCACTTGCCCTGGGTTCAAACTCTGAATATTAGGACACACACATAGACACACACACACCACAACTTATTACTTAAGAAGTAGAACTTACTAGGAAAACAAACTTTTAAAATATGAAGTATGTCATAAGTGATAAGGACTAAAAACAAAAGGAAATCTCTTGTATATCTAATTTTGCACTCCTACATACTAAGAGTTTATGCTTTATCTACAAAAACTAAATTGTTGTTGTTGTTAGGTGCCGTCGAGTTGGTATCCGACTCATAGCGACCCTCATAAGGTTTTCAATGGCTGAGTGCTTCGGGATTGCCTTGGGAGTGGATTGCCAGGCCCTTCTCCCATTTTTGCGGTGCTGGGAATTGAACTCGGGGCCTCAGAGACTGCAGTGCAGTGCTCTACCCACTGAGCTAAATCCCAGCCCACAAAAACTAAAAGCCAATTTTAAAAGGTTTTCTTACCTGAATTATGCTAACCCAAACAGCTACTTTCTTGCTAATTTAGACCTTATAAACTACTTATGCCTGCAGCCATACCACTGTGGTGAACAATCCTGTCAGATTTTGGAAGCTAAGCAGGGTCAGGCCTGGTTAGTACTTGGATGGGAGACTGCCTGGGAACACCAGGTGCTATAGCTTGGGAGAAGGACCTGGCACGCCACTCCCAAAGAAACAATCTGCCATTGGAAACCCTACGAACAGGAGAGAAGCACTAACAATACTATTTTGCCTGTTGTACGTAGGGTCGCTATGATTTGGACTTGACAGCACCTAACAACAACAAACTACTGATGCTAGTTTCCCAAGTTTAAAACTGTAGACTTTTCCTATTTTAATCTATAAAAATTAACAGGAAATTTGTTATTAAAAAAAAGAAAAACAATCCAAAGCAAAAAAAGAAAGAAAAAAAAACCAATATTTCAAGGACATGAAACAGGATTAAAACATTTCTTCAATTTACTTTCTCATAGCTTCTTTATTATGAAGCTCCTTATCTTGCACAATGCTATTTAAAGAAAAGTATGCCATCTCCTCACTTTGTACCCATCCCTCTCATTTGTCTTTTCTCCTTCAGGGTAGGATGAAAAGAGAGCTAACACTGTGGGCAGACTTTGCACCATTATCCAAGGACAAGTAATAGCAGTGCCTATCTAAAGAATAATCCCTAATACATCATATTACATTAACTAAATCTCCAAACATTGACAGTGTTCTTTAAATTCCTTCAGTATTCACAGTAGAGTAGGATGCTCATATCTATGACAAACTCCAACAAGATTACTAAACATGACATCCAAAATAAGAATCACTAAGAAATTAGGTAAGCTGCACTGTCAATTTTTCTTCTTTAAAGGGCAGCTTCGGCTAACATTTTTAGATGATCTTTAAAAAGTCTACATTATTTCTTATTTGCAAACCTATGCTCCTTCAGTTCTTAAAGCTTTACATTATCTTCTCTAATCCCTACTTTTGCATACATCCTTTTACTGCATAAGGCCTTTTGTTATCTACATGCATCATTTCTTAATGAGTTCATAGGAAGAAACAGAAATTAAGTCACATCTACAATTAGTTGGCAACACTAATTTTGCTACTTCTACAACAAATCTGTCCTAGAAGAAGTACAACCAGAGGGCTCCTTGGAAGCAAGAATGGCCAAACTGCGTCTTACATATTTCGGACATGTAGTCAGGAGAGAACGATCCCTGGAGAAGAACATCGTGTTTGGAAGAGTGGCAGGTCAACTCAAAAGAGGAAAACCCTCCATCAGATGGATTGACACAATGTCTGCAACAATGGGCTTCAACATAAATAAGATCGTTTGCCTGGCACAGAATTGGCAAGTGTTTTGATCTGCTGTACATAGGGTAGCTATGAGTCGGACTCGACTCGACGGCACCTAACAACAACAACATGTATGCCAATCTAAAATCTTAAAACCTTTTTTTAGTACTTATTACATTACCCATAGTTTTTATGATTGTGTCTCTAAAAATAATGTTATCACACAATATAACTTAAATAAGATAAATTATTCAAACTTACGGTCTGTGAGACTAGCAATCCCCGCAAGAGTAGTTATGGGGACATGGGGCATATCCCCATTCATCCTGAAGTTCTGGAATGGTGTTGCCTTTAAAGTACTTAATTCAGGTGCCAGCTGTCATTACTTCCCATTTCCCAAATGCTGCAACACATAGAAAACAGACAATTATTTGTAGAAATATGTCAAATATATTACTATTAGGGAAATGCTTAATCATTTTGAGAAATAATAACTTCTGCTTTTGTTCAACCTATACAACAATCATAGTTATTACCCATATACTACTCACAATACATTAGGCACTACAAAATGTTTTGCTTACACTCAGTGATTTAGGCCTCACAACCAGTCAGGTAAGGTGCTATTATTTTCTGAATTGCACTAATGAGGAAATCAACTTTCAGGGAATTTAAAGTAACTACTAAAGCTAGAATTGAAACTCAAGCAATCTGGCTCCAGAGTCTGTTTCTGAACCACTAGGTCATATTGCCGGAGGGGGGTACTCAACCAATTTTGACAAGCACTATAAATTCTTTTCAAATTATAAACACATTAAAATTTTTACTCAACTGGTTTCAATTTACTTATCTAGCTATGTCTCTTACCCCTCTTCTACATAAACCATACTATCCAAGCAAGCTTATCTAATCAGATTCTCCTGAATTCACCTTATGCTTTCCCCTCTCTATATATATTCCCTTAAGACATTTTCCCTTCCTAGGAAGCCCATCCCTAATTCAGTCCAAATCCTACAACTCTTCAAGATCCAGGGCAATTTCCCACTACTTCTTGAGACCTCAAAGTTACCCTAAAACCATCTTATTTTAGTCTGTTCTGAACTTATGACATTTATTGCTCAATTTTTTTGATAAAAAACCATATATTCCTTTACGATATCTTTGAAACTTGTCTTGTTTCATTCTGAGATGATTATTTGTATACGTTAGCTTTCCAACTATGATTGCATTTTGCTTATTAAAAAAATCAATCACATAATGCAAAATGCAACCAATACACACACACACACACACACACACACACACACACACACACACACACACATATTTCTTGTGGTTAGGTGCTGTAGAGTCAGATGCAAGTCATAGTTACCCTATGTACAATGGAACAAAACACTCCCTGACACTGTGCCATGCCTGACACTACATCAGTGTTTCTCTGCTATTCATAGAGTTTCCTTTTCTTTCTTTCTATTTATTTATTTATTTGTTTGTTTGTTTATTTATTTATTTATTTTATTGTGGTAGTGGGGGGGTTGAATCCAAGGCCTTGCGCTTGCATGCTTTGCAAGTACTGTACCACTGAGCTGGACCCCCAGCTCATTTTTTATCTTTTATTTTGAGACAGGGTCTCTCTAAATTACACAGACTGCTTCTGATTTGGAACTTGCTGCTTCTTAGTTGCTGGGATTATAGGCATGAGCCACAGTGCAGCTTTATTTATGGGGTTTTCAATGGTCGATTGTTTTGGGATTGTTTCAAGAGTGGGCTGCCAGATCCTTCTCCCATTTTCATAGGCCTAGGGGTACCAACAGAGCTAAACCCCAGCAAAATTGTGTGTGTGTGTGTGTGTGTGTGTGTGTGTGTGTGTGTGTGTGTGTCCGTCCTGTAAAACAGCTAAATATTTTGTTTGTTATTTTGTTCAATATCCCCAAATTCTTCTCATTTTATTTTCAACATATAGCTTTTGGGACATTTATCTTTCTTTTAACAATAGCTCTATAAATTTTTTGGTAAGTAGGATAATATGTTTTAATAATATGCACATTAGCTACAGACATGCTTTTATTAAATTACAAATTAGTCAGCAAACATAATGAGTATATTCTACATCAACTAAGGCAAAGGGCTAAAATAGAAAATTAAATTGTTGTTTGTAGTTTATTTGCCTTTTCTATCCCCAGTATTACTGGGAATCCAACCCAGAGCCTCACGCATGTGCTAGACACTCTACCTCTGAGCTATACCTGCAGCACTTGTTTCTACTAGAAATGTTTCTCGTTTTTTGACTTTGTACATCTGACGATGTTATTTGCTAGTTAAGAGAACCTCTTAAGATTTTTTGAGTTGTAAACTTCAAAATAGTCAAATGATGTAACAGTAATAGCTTCCCTTACTCATACTTCTCAATCCAACTTTTAAAAAGTGGATATATACATATGGTTAACACTAAGAATTTCCTTTTCCCTAAAATTTTATTATGAATATGACTAACAAAGGTACATAAAATATATACATGCAGTTTGTTGTTAGGTGCTATGGAGTTGCTTCCAACTCACAGAGGATCCTCATAGAGTTTTTGATGGCTGATTGTACCAGGATTGCCTGGAGAATGGATTGTCACATCCTTCTCCCATTTTTTACAGTGCTGGGGATCAAACTGGAGTCCTCAGAGAATGCAGAGCAGCACTCTTCCAACTGAGCTAAACCCCTTTCCTATGTATAGTGTAACAGCTATAGAGTTAGTGTTCATAGAACCACCAAATGGAAGGAAAGCACTTGATTTCTTCTAGAGGTAATGACTACCCTACCTTTGTGTCAGTAATCATTTCTTCTTTTTCTATATAGTTTGTTGTTGTTGCTGTTAGTTGCCCTAGAGTTTAGTTTATAGCAACGCTCTTATGGTTTTCAATAGCTTATTGTTTCAGGATAAATGACCTTTATATGTACATCCGGGCTGGGATTTAGCTCAGTTGATAGAGCGCTGCTCTGCAGTCTCTGAGGTCCCAAGTTCGATTCCCAGCACCGCAAAAATGGGAGAAGGACATGGCAACCCACTCCCAAGGCAATCCTGGAAACAATCTGCCACTGAAAACCCTATGAGGGTCACTATGAGTCGGACATGACTCAACAGCACACAACAACAACAACAATATGTACATCCTTTACTAACAGCAAGCTAAGAAATGAGCCTACTGAAAGGAAATGATACAGGGAATAGTAAACGAAAGATGTAACTACTGGCTAGCCCCTGTTTGTCCTTTTGCTACACTGTGGACTTTGCCCTTTCCTTAATTTGATTGTCTGACAATCACTAAAGAAATGTAATGCAGACACACTACCTGTTTAGCATTGCCATCAAACAATTTAAAAATAGGCTGGAATTTAAAATCCACTGATAAAGGTCACCAAAACACAATGAATTTTTGTAACTTTATGCTAGTAAGAAAGTTCCAGCTTATTCTTGGTGATTAATGAAAAGAAACCATTGAATGCAAATTATTTACAGAACATCACAAAAACACTTTGTTACTCATATACAGTGCACTGTTGTAATATAAACTATCATATTCAAATGACCACATATAATTATTTAACTCAGAGGATAGGGACTTACAAGAATAATATGCTGGAAGGTTCTACTGTGGGTTACCTGACCTTATTCTTCTATTTCCCTAAATTTCAGATGAGTATCATGTAAAGTAGGTCCAACTCCAGGATAGGGTTTTTAGCATGAAAATAACACTACTATGCCCATCACTGTTGTCAGTGCTTCTCTGCTATTCATAGGGTTTGCAATAGCTGACTGTTTAGGGAGTGGGCTGCCAGGTCCTTCTCCCAAGCCTACAGTACTTGGTATTCCCAGGCGGTCTCGCATCCAAGTACTAACCAGGCCTGGCCCTGCTTAGCTTTGGAAATCTGCCAAGATCAGAGGCCAGGGTGGTATGGTGGTATGGCTGTACATGGGACAGATGATTATTGACAAAAAATATTTATACCTCACTGCTCAACTATGCTAATTTCACTGGAATCCAAGAGTATAGACAACAACAGAGAAATTTGGTAGAAATGGACTTAGAATTTTAGCTACATCCACAGATTTTAAATGAACACGAGTAATCTGTGGAAATGTTGCTAACTTATACTGAAAAGTGATCAGAGTCCATGAAGATACAGCATTCCTAAAACTCTAAATACCAATATACAGATAACTAACTAACTAGTTAGGGCATTTCTGGCTTGAGATTAGATGTTTGGTGAGCTGGACTATGTGAAAGCACATTGGTTTTCATTAAGCTGAACATTCTTATCTCTGGGAAATGATGTATCCAGGAGGAAACAGTAATCAAACAGTAAAGAACATTTTTATGAGTACTTAAGAACTGTTACTATAAGGTAGTGCTTTGCAAACTGAATGGTGACCAATTGTTAGGTGCCCTGGAGTCGCGTCCCACTCTTAGTGACCCGAATGAAATACTACCCATGCTACGCTGTTCCCAGCACTGTCAGTGCTTCTCTGTAGAGAACAAGGTTTTCAATGGCTGATTGTTCTTGGGATTGCTTCGTGAATGGACTGCCATGTCCTTCTCTCATTTATTGTGGTGCCATGGATTGAACTCAAGGCCTTAGAGCACAGAGAGCAGTATAACTCCAGCCCAATTAGTAGATTATGAAATGAATTTAGTGGGTTGAGATCAACATTGAGAGAGATGGAGAGAAAGGAAATATAAGGGTGCACTGCACATTGCTTATTGAGTCTAGGTAAAATGTCTTTGGAATTGTGGGTCCCCGGCAAAGCAGTCTGAGAGCTCCCAGTTTGAAGAAATGGAAGGGTGAGGAAAGCAGCCCACTTACACTGGTGATAGGAATGAAACAAAACAATGCATGTAAATAGTTTGACGATATTACCTGGCACATAGTAAGTTACTCAGAAAGTAAATCGTGTTACTGCTGTATAGGAAGCAGTTTGAGAAGAGGAGAAGAAAAATATGGGTGAATTAGGAAAAAGGGTGTTAAGCCCTACTTCCAAAAGATCTATTATAAATATGATTTGAATATGATGCAACTGGGCTGGGATTTAGCTCAGTTGGTATAGTGCTGCTCTGTAGTCTCTGAGGTCCTGGGTTCGATTCCTAGCACCATGAAAATGGGAGAAAGATGTGACAATCCACTCCCAAGGCAATCTCAAAACAATCAGCCATTGAAAACCCTACAAGGGTCACTATGAGTCAGACATGACTGGATGGCACCTAACAACAACAATGATGCAACTATATCAATACATGGGAAAAATATTTCTCTAAAACATGTAAATTGATGAATGTGTTAAGCAAAAATGATGTAGCAGTTGGAAAAGTCTTCCTCTATACCTCACCAGGCTGGGATTTAGTTCAGTTGGTAGAGCGCTGCGCTGCAGTCTCTGAGGTCCCGAGTTCAATTCCCAGCACCACAAAAATGGGAGAAGGGCCTGGCAATCCACTCCCAAGGCAATCCCGAAACAGTCAGCCTTTGAAAACCCTATGAGGGTCGCTATGAGTCGGATACTGACTCGACGGCACCTAACAACAACAACATACCTCACCAACATTTATAAATAATAATTTTAAAAATTTCCACTACTTCCCCCAAATAAATATTATTTGACATTGCAGAATATATTTCACTATAGTTTTATAAATTGTAGTTTACCGTATATTCTCTAACCTAATTCACACTCTTGCAATAGTTTTGTTCTTCTGGTTGTCAGGTGCCATTGAGTTGTGTTTGACTAATAGTGACCCTTATAGGGCTTTTTAATTAATTAATTTATTTTGTGATACTAGGGGTTGAATCCAAGGCCTCACGCTTGCATACTTTGCAAGTGATGTACCACTGAGCTGCACCCTCAGCCCATTTTTCTTTACTTTTTGAGACAGGGTCTCACTAAATGACACGGACTACCTCTGGTCTTGAACTTGCAATCCTCCTGCCTCTGATTCCCGAGTCCCTGGGATTTCAGGCGTGCACCACTGCACAAGGGACCCTTGTAGGGCATTCAATGGCTGATTGTTTTGGGATTGCCACATCCTTCTCCCATTTTTGCAGTACTGGGAACTGATCTCAGGACTTCAGAGACTACAGAGCGGCACTCTACCAACTGAGCTAAATCCCAGCCCCCTGCAACAGTTTTAGATGGCTACAAAATTAGATGTCAATTACAATCACATGTGGATTGGTTTCTTGGTGGAGAGCTGGGTCAAGAGCTCTCCACCAGGAAACCAATCCACACACGATTTTACTCCACATCTGATTTTGTAACCTTCTAAAACTGTTGAAGGACCTGGGATTTAGCTCAGTCGGTAGAGCGCCGCTCTGCAGTCTTTGAGGTCCCAGGTTCGATTCCTAGCACCACAAAAATGGGAGAAGGACATGGCAACCCACTCCCGAGGCAATCCCAAAACGATCAGCCATTGAAAACCCTATGAAGGTTGCTATGAATCAAACACGACTCAAGGGCACCTAACAACAATACAAAACTGTTGAAAGGGTCTGGATTAAATTTGAGAATATACAATAGTTTTAGGCCTGTCCACCTATATTATTTAAATGTAGGGTAGGAAAAATAAATGCTATCAATAAAAAGCAGCATAAACCCTGTTATAATACAAACAACTAAATCAAACAAAATATACTGTGTAAACTAATTTTAAGAATGGCTTGAAGTTTAATTAATGCTTAAGCCAGGTGCCATGGTGCATGCATGCCTATAAACTGAATGACTCCCAGAGGCTGAAGCAGGAGGATGATGAGTTTGAGGCTACATGTAGCCTCTATACAACTTAGAGAGACCCTGTGCAAAGTAAATAAAAAAGGGGCTGGAGGTGCAGCTTAGGAGTAGAACACTTGCATAGCATGAGTGAGGCCCTGGGTTCAACTCCCCCAGTACTGGGGGGTTGGGGTGAGTGCTGAGGGGAAGATACGAATTGAGTACATTACAATGAGTCTGAAGGGAACTTCTTAACATTTGCTAAGATTTAAAAGTCCTAATTTTCTGTGCATTTAATTTCGCTTTAATATTTATGATTTCCTCATAAAAACAAAGTAAATGCAAGTAAAGCAGTATTGGTAGAAGTTATAACAACATTCAAATTGGGATGCTGGGAGTAAAATACCTGATAACAGATAAACTTTTCTGGAAGACCACTTTGCATTCTATTCCAAAGCCTGAAACACTGTGTTTATAATCTTTTCTCAACAATTTCACTTTTAGAAAAATATCCTAAAGAACTGATCACAAACATGCTCAAAAATTTATGCATAGAGATACTGACACAATACTGTATTGCATTTTAGTAGTGAAAACAAGTTGAAACGATAACTAATATTTATTAAGTACTCCTTGTTAGATGCCATCAAGTTGGATCCGACTCATAATGACCCTATGTACAACAGAACAAAACACTACCCAACACAATATTTTTATGTCTGAACCCATTGTTGCAGCCAACTCATTTTGAGTTTCTTCTCATTTTGACTCCTACCACATCAGCAAAAGGAGGTCCCAGGGACTTTACTCCATTCTTGTCATTAAGATGAACTCTACTTTGAGAAGGCAATTTTTCCTCAGTCCTTTGTTGAATGCCTTCCAGCCTGGGGGTAGGGGTGGGGCTAATTTCCCCACACTGTATTTGACAGTGTCTCTCTGCTATTGATAGGGTTTTAATAGTTAATTCTTTTCTGAGTGAGCTGCCAAGTCCTTCTCCCTAGTCCACCTTAGTCTGGAAGCTTAGCTGAAACCTGTCCATCATGGGTGGTCCTGCTAGTATCTGAGATACTGGTAGCATAACTTTAAGCATCACAGAAACATACAAAACCCCAAAGAACAACAAGGTGACAGACATGGAGGATTAAGCACTTACTGGGCTGGGATTTAGCTCAGTGGGTAGAGCGCTGCTCTGCAGTCTCTGAGGTCCCGAGTTCGATTCACAGCACCGCAAAATGGGAGAAGGACCTGGCAATCCACTCCCAAGGCAATCCCGAAATAGTCAGCCACTGAAAACACTATGAGGGTCGCTATGAGTCGGATACCGACTCAACAGCACCTAACAACAACAACAACATGTAATAAAAATGGTTATCGCACTTTAATGTGCTTTCATTTAATCTTCACTACATATCCAGTTTTCCAGAGTGCTCCTTGGAAGCAAAAATGGCCAAACTGCGTCTTACATATTTCGGACATGTAGTCAGGAGAGAACAATCCCTGGAGAAGGACATCATGTTTGGGAGAGTGGCAGGTCAACGCAAAAGAGGAAAACCCTCCATCAGATGGATTGACACAGTGTCTGCAACAATGGGCTTCAACATAAATAAGACTGTTTGCCTGGCACAGAATCGGCAAGTGTTTCGATCTGCTGTACATAGGGTCGCTATGAGTCGGACTCGACTCGACGGCACACAACAACAACAACAACAACAACAACATATCCGGTTTTATCTGATGAGCAATCTGATATACAGAGAAGATAAGAAATTTGGCTAAGGTTATATAGCAGGAGTCCACTTACTATGTAACTGTTGACAAATTGCTTAATATCTTGGTACCTCAGTTTTCCTCATATCTGAAGTAAGAGATACATAACTACTGCTACTCCTAATGTTAATATAAGAATGAAATGAGTTAATACATGTAAAATACACAGGAACATGCTGGGCATGTACTAAGAATTCTATAAATGTAAGCTTCTACTTATTGTATACTTTTCTGCATCTTGCTTATCATGTATATGTTACCTCAGAAATCTTTCATATATGGAGATGTGCCTCATTCTTTTCCTAATATTATTAAAATGTCAAGTTTAAATGAATGTTATTCAGTAAACAATGCCATCTGATAAAATAATGTGACTATGCATTAGAAAGTCACACTCCTTACTTTATAACCACATTTACTACATGCTTCTTATGTCTACGTCACCTCAAGTACTCTTACTTTCTTCTTGTGCTGGGGTATAGAGCATTAAAGAGAAATTCACTTTGTTGTTGTTGCTGTTGCTATGTGCCATTATATCCAACTCATAGCAACCCTTTTAGGGTTTTCAATGGGTGATTTTGTCGGGATTATCTCAGGAGTGGATTGTCACGTCCTTTCTCCCATTGTTTTTGCAGTGCAGGGAATTGAACCTGGGACCTCAGAGTCTGCAGAGCAGCACTCTACCAACTGAGTTAAATCCCAGCCCAAAATTCACTTTAAGGAAAAATAATTTTAGATAAAAGATTATAATGCAGACGTAAACATTCTGGCTCTTTATATACTAGGTTCAAAACTTTTCTTCCTAAAACTGACGCAATGACTTTTGTTTGAGTCTGGTTCTCACTATGTAACCAAGGCTGGACTCAAACTCATGATCATCCTACCTAGGCCTCTGAGTTGTGGAATTACAGGTGTGTGCCGCCACATTCAATAGCACCATGACATTTTAATGAATAAATCTTACCAAGCACAAACTCCCTTATTTCCTCCATTCTGAATACACCAAATATGAGCTAAATATATGATAAAATTAAGGCATCAATCTGGTAACTTTTCCTATAGCAATCTGCCTTAGTATCTGACAGGCACTCAACCTGTTTTAGTAATTTGTTCCTTTGAAATCCATGCTGTTCTCTAGAAAAATCTGCTTCATCTTTTCTTTAACATAGCCAAAGTATTTTCCTTTTACAAGGTATGATGCTTAATACTTAAAATAGTCTAAAAGTCCATATTAGGTTAGATCCAAAGTTCATCTAAACCCATACAAGTATTGTTTGAGTTATAAATGGTGCCCAACACAAGACACTATAATTTTCAGTCCTTCATAATGATGTATCCAATAATATTTATTTTGTATCACTGTGTCATAGACAATATGCTAGGCAAGCAATGTATCACAGTTAACAAGATAGAAGCAGCCTGTGTCCTTTGAAATTTGGGTTTGGCTATAAGCATGTTGTAAAGAGGGGACATATTCCAGAGAATGTTATAAAGTGGGTACATATTCCAGAGGGACAAAATAGGAAGAATAACTAAATCAAAGGCTAAACAATTTTACAATGAGTATTCTGTATTTTAATCCTTACACAAATCTGCAACAATTTATTGAAAATAAAAACAATGATAAAGATACTTAAAATTCATGAAAAGATATCAAAGATTAACAGAAAATATTAATGTGCACAACACAAGTCCATGTTTATTAAAGAAACATCTTTGTACAAATGGTAGTCTAGGCAATCCAAAAATATCTTGTAAATGTATTATTAAACCTTCATGGGCTGAGGATGTAGCTCAGTGCTAAGAATGCTTGCGTTGCATGCAGAAGGCTCTGGGTTTAATCCCCAGTCAAAAGGGAAAGGGAAAATGAAAGGGAAAAGCAAAGGCAAAGGGGGAGGGAGGGAGGGAAGGCAGGCAGGCAGGCAGGCACACAACCAGAGGTGCCAAAAATGTATTTTAAGAGACGTATTCTCTGAATTATTTTTCAAAGTTGAGTTGAATTACAGTAGCAATGTGTAGTATGATGTTCACTCAAAAGATGGCATTCATCAAATGAATGCTGATACTACCATGAGACAGATAGGACAGTCAAAGAAAATGGCAGAGGCATAGTTGTTCCAGGAGTGGAAGACTATTTTGAAGTGGTATTTGAAATCTGAGAATGTTGTGGAAGTATGATGATGACAGAGGCTTGAGTATGCCACAGAACTGCCTACGTGTCTAACAACTACATGCATTCATGATAAGTTCGAGACACAGGGTACTGTGTGTGATGTGCACGAGGGAAAATCTAGGAAGCAACAAGTCCTGTTTCTTCTGCTGTTAACCACTCTGACCATTTCTTGGCATTGTAGAAATAAATGTGACGTATCTTCATCTTTTATCAGTACATATTATTAGGCTTTTAACACAGTTTTGTCCTCTGTGTGAGTGTGCATGTGCATATATGTGTATAATTAAACCTTTAAAATGATTATGGGTAGAATGTACTCTGAAATTTGGGAATTCTCATTTTTATAGTATTTACATCTGTATTGTTTGGACTTTTTTTTTTTTTACTATTAGAACATTTCTTTATGATTTAGAAAAAGAATGATATGAACTATGATGAAAATGAACAACAGTAATGAGTCTTCTAATAGTTGTTGCTATCTATATATAGACTGATCATATGTAGGTTCAAGTTGAAACTGAAGAAATCAGAACAAGTGCATGAGAGCTGAGGTATGACCCTGAGTATACACCACCTGAGTTGAGAGATCAACTGAAGGTTGATGAGTTAGCCACCAATGATGGAAGACCAGATGAGTTGTGGCATGACATCAAGGATTTTATTCATGAGGTTAAAAAAGATTAAAAGAAAGGGAAAAAAGAGGCCAAATTACATGTCAAGAGATTCTGAATCTTGCTCTTCAACGTCCAGCAGATAAAGTAAAACAAAAACATAAAGAAGTTAAAGAACTCGACCAAGTGGTGGTGAACGCCTGTAATCCCAGTGGCTTGGGAGGTGGAGGCAGGAGGATTGCAAGTTCGAGACCAGAGGCAGTCTACATAACTTAGTGAGACACTGTCTCAAAAAGTAAAAAAAATGGGCTGGGGATGCAGCTCAATGGTCCAGCACTTGTAGAGCATGCAAGTGCAAGGCCCTGGTTTCAACCCTCAGTATTGCAAAAAAAAAAAAAAAAAAGAAGTTAAAGAACTAAACAGAACATTTCAAAGGCAGCTCGAGAAGACAAAATCAAACATTATAATGACATGTGCAAAGAACTAATAAAGAAAACCCAAAGGGAAAAACATGCTCTGTTTTTCTCAAGCTTAAAGAATTGAAGAAAAAAACTTCAAGCCTCGAGTGGCAATAGTAAAGGACTCTACTCGGAAAATATTAAATGACACAGGAAACATCAAAAGAAGATGGAAGGAATACATAGAATCATTATACCAAAAAGAATTGGTAGATAACCAACCATCTCACAAAGTTGTATATGGTCAGGAAACAATGGTACTGAAGGAAGAAGTGGAAGCTGCTTTGAAGGAACTGGTGAAACAGGCTTCAGGAATTGATGGAACACCAATTGAGATGTTTTGACAAACAGAAGAAGCACTGAAGTGCTAACTTGTTTATGCCAAGAGATTTAGAAAACAGCTACCTGGCCAACTGATTGGAGGAGATCCAAATCTGTGCCTATTCCCAAGAAAGGGGATCCAACCGAATGTGGAAACTATCAAACAATATCATCAATATTACATGCAAGTAAAATTTTGCTGAAGATCATTCAAAAGCAGGCTAGGCGCAGTGGTGCATGCCTGTAATCCCAGTGGCTCAGGAGGCGGAGACAGGAGGTTGCAAGTTCAAGACCAGAGGCAGTCTGTGTAACTTAGGGAGACCCTGTCTCAAAAAAGTAAAAGAATGGGCTGGGGGTGCAGCTCAGTGGTCCAGCACTTGCAGAGCATGCAAGCGTGAGGCCCTGGGTTCAACCCCCCAGTAACGGGAAAAAAAAAGGGGGGGGGATCATTCAAAAGCAACCGCGGCAGGATATTGACAGAATCTATCACAAAACCAAGCTAGATTCTGAAGGGGGCGTGGAACCAGTGGGAACTGGAAGTGGGAACTATCACAAAACCAAGCTAGATTCTGAAGAGGGGGGTGGAACCAGTGACATCATTGCTGATGTCAGATGGATATTAGCTGAAAGCAAAGAATACCAGAAATATGTCAATGTTTTATTGACTATGCAATGGCATTTGACTGTGTGGATCATAATAAAGTATGGATAACACTGTGAAGAATGGGAATACCAGAGCACTTAATTGTACTTATGAGGAACCTGCACACAGACCAGGTGGCAGTCATTCAAACAGAACAAAGAATCATTACCTGGTTTAAAGTCCAGCAAAGTGGGTGAAAGGGATGTATCCTTTCACTGTACCTCTTCAATCTCTATGCTCAGCAAATAATCCAATAAACTGGACTTTATGAAGAAGAATGCAGCATTACGATTGGAGGAAGACTCATTAACAACCTGCATCATGCAGGTGACATAACTGCTTGCTGAAAGTGAAGAGGATTTGAAACATTTATTGATGAAGATCAAAGAACACAGCCTTCAGTATGGACTGCAACTCAACATTAACAAAACAAAAATCCTTACAACTTGGTCAGTAAGCAACTTCATGATAAGTGGAGAAAAGATTGAGGGTGTCCAAGATTTTGCTTTACTTGGTTCCACAATCAACACCCATGGAAGCAGCAGTCCACAAATCAAAAGATGCATTGCAGTGGAAAGAGCTGTTACAAAAGACTTCTTTTAAAATTGTTGCAATGATGTCTTGTTGAAGACGAAGGTATGCCTGACTCATGCCATGGTATTTCCAGTTGCATCATATGCTTGTGAATGCTGGATGCTGAATAAGGGAGACAGGAACATAATTGATGCTTTTGAATTATGGTGCTGGAGACAAATATTGAATATACCATGGACTGCCAAAAGAACCAGTAGATCCATCCTAGAAGTGCAACCAGAGTGCTCATTGGAAGCAAGGATGGTTAGATTGTGTCTTATGTATTTTGGTCATGGTGTCAAGAGAGTTAATCCCTGGAGAAGGACATCACATTTGGGAGAGTGGCAGGTCAATGAAAACAAGGAAGACCTTCAATTAGATGGACTGACACAGTGTCTGTAATAATGGGCTTAAACATAAAAAAGATGGTGTGTCTGGCACAGAATCAGAGAGTGTTTCATTCTGTTGTACACAGGATCTCTATGAGTTAAACTCGACTTGATGGCACCTAACAACACAATGCTGTGAATCCTAATTATCTACTATTTGAAGACACTATTCCAGGTGTTAGAGAAAATGGGATATGCAAAGCATACTCATACACTCTGACCAGAGAATATGGCCAGAAATGTGAGTCCATAAAAGAATTTGTTGTACAATGTTGATTAATTCCCACATCTTTGATATAAATAAACTTAAACTTCCAATTAATGTAATAATATAATAACCTAATATAAGGAAGATGGGATGATTGAGAGAATGGAAGCAGAGTGTTCTATGAGAATACTATAGTACTGACATATAATCATGGCCCAAGTTTGGACTAATTCAGAGTAAAATGCCAATGTAGCATCTAGTTGGAGATGTCTAAAGTAAGAAGCTAGAAATTCATAAATTAACAAAAACAGTCAGAACTACATCTATGTTGGGATGTATGTGAGTGGTTGAAGGCATGCCCAAGCCTTGGGTCCAAATCAGCATGAGAGAGGGTTGGGGAAGGGAACACTCCACCTATAGTTATAGAAGTCATCTACAGAAAGGTGGTGACGGTTAAATAATATAGGCTGAGCATCTGAAATCTGGAATGTACCAAAAATTGAAGTTTTTCAGCACTGACATGATGTCACAAGAGGAAAATTCCATACCTTACTCATGTGACAGGGATCAGAAAATTTTCTTTAGCACTCCTTACGTGTCTGATTTTTGTTGTTGTTGTTAAGTGTCATTGAGTTGTATCAGACTCACAGAGACCCTCATAGGGTTTTCAATGGCTGATTGTTTTGGGATTGCCTCGGGAGTAGATTGCCATGTCCTCCCATTTTGTGCTGGGAATCAAACTCAAGACTTCAGAGACTGCAGAGTGGTGCTCTACCAACTGAGCTAAATCTTAGCCCCTGTTTGATTTTTACATATACCTTATTCATAGAAAAATCTAAGTGTAACGAAGATTATCTTAATTTCACAGTTGTAAAAATTAATTCTCAGTACCTAAGTATATAGCAGAGTGGGGATTTGAATTCAGATTTTTTTTTGGTTGCTTTTGTTGTTTATTTTGAGACAAGATCTCATTATGTAGCCCAGGCTGGCCTCTCCAATGCTAGGATTACAGGGATGTGCTAGCACACTCAGTTTGAACTGAGGCATTTCTAACCAAATTTTACATTCTCAGGCATATCTGAAGAACATAAAACCAAGATATACCCATATTGTTATGACAAAAAGATGAGCCAATAAAAGGTACAAAAAACAGTAAAGGTTCTCCAGAGAAGCTGTTTTTTTAAGTTCTCAGAGCTAGTAATTCGCCTACCCCAAGACTTGAATACAAATGTTTGGAGTTCTAGTTTAATATTCTTTATACTCTGTGGTCATTTTGAGTCATTATGGTTTTATTTCAAATAAAATTGAATTTCCTATCTATGGAATATTTAGCTAATCAATACTTTTGTGCCCTGTTAATGTTAATTTTTTGGGTATGTGAGAGGAGGATTTAAGTGATTATATATGTTTCCCAGTTTATATTCCACTTAATATTATAAATTGCCTCCAAGCCATGTGGGAAATACATGGGATATAAATCCTTAAAAGCTACACAAAGTAAATAAATAAATCTAAGTTGTATTAATTACTATTTTATATAGGTCACAGATATTCCCTAGAGAGGGGCATCTCACCAGCAAAATCCTTTCACTTTAGTCAAGCCACTTTCAGATTCCCTTTCCCTGTCTGCTATTCAAGAACATTTTTTTTCAGTCTGTTTAAGAACTTACGAAAGGACTTTCCTCAAATCCTAGCTCAAAAACAGTTCCTAATCAGCTACCCTGTGAAAATTCTCACTACCTTTAAAATATTTCTGCTTTTCTGAAATTCCAAATTACCTCCATTATGCAAGAAAAATGAAAACTGAGCCAGGACTGTGGCACACACCTGTAATATCAGTATTTGGGAGGCTGAGGCAGAGGGATCATGAGTTTGAGGCCACAAGCAGCCTACGAGACTTAGTGAGACTTTGTCTCCAAATAAAAAACAAATAGGGTCTGGGTTTGCAGTTGGTTGGTAGAGCACCTGCCTTGCACGCGTGTGGCCCTGTGTTGAATTCCTTGCTGTGGGGGGGGAACAGTAAAATAAAACAAAGCTCTCTTTAGATGCACCTTAGTTTTTGGATCTCTGAGCTACCTGCAGCCATCAGACTGAATATCAACTGTGTGTGTATGTCTCAGTAATGTAGCTATACCATAATATATAATGAAATGCATTGACATAATATAGCAGGATATATTTATATTATTACTAAGTGCTACTCTACAGGGAAAAGTTACCAGTAAGTAAATGACTTTGAGATTTGGGATTTTTCAAAAGCAGTTTACAGAATGTTTATTTGCTGAGAAATAAGACCGCAAAATTTTACTTACATATTTCTGTAATTTTCTTTTCACCAATTGATTTCATACACATTTTATATGAATTGATTTTAACAAGCCTTCACTTCATTTTATTTATTGAGTGATGTAGTACTTGGAGGCTGAGCTCAGGGCTTTGTGCATACTTTTCCAAGTGCTCTACCACTGAGATGCACCCCCAGGCCCTTCTTAATTTTTTTTTTTTTTTTTTTTTTTTGGTCTTGAGACAAGGTCTGGCTAAGTTATGCAGGCTGCCTCTGGCCTCAAACTAGCAATCCTCCTGCCTCTTCCTCCCTAGTTGTTGGAATTACAGGCATGTGCTACTGCGCCTGGAAAAACATCACATCATTTAAGATAGTCCCAGTTGATTACGCTGCTAAGCCTGCAGAGTAGTTACTTGAAGTCTAATCAGACCAAATGTGCAAAAATACAATGACATTAAGAAAAAAGAGTCCCGAACCCTAGAATGATGATTCTAAAAATTACAGAGAGGTAATAGAGGAAATGTCTAAGTGGTACTACGATTTTAGTATGTAGTCCACCCCCCCCACACATCAAAATAAGTTTTCTCTTTTTTTTTGCACTGCAAAGGAAATATACTGTCTTCAAGTAACTAATAAAGGTTGAGACTCTATCTTATAAGATTTTCCTAAACAATGGCAGTAGAAATGCAAAAATCAAACAACTAGTTTATTTCTTCCTAAATGAATTTTAGGTTTTAAATAAGTAAGATTAAGATCTAGGCCTCAAGTTTGGAGCAAAATATGTTTGATAACACACAATTAATCTGAAATAAGACAAAATGCTTTTATGCGAACATTACTGAATAGTCCACAAGAGGGCAGACTTTGAACTACTATAAATAAGTGGGAAAACTTAAGAATTCAGATTTCTAAAAACCTAGTACATGCAACAGGGCTGGGATTTAGCTCAGTTGGTAGAGCGCTGCACTGCAGTCTCTGAGGTCCCAAGTTCAATTCCCAGCACCACAAAAATGGGAGAAGGGCCTGGCAATCCGCTCCCAAGGCAATCCCGAAACAGCCATTGAAAACCCTATGGGGGTCGCTATGAGTCGGATACCGACTCGACAGAACCTAACAACAAGAAGTACATGCAACATCAAAGATCCTGAAGCTCCCATAACAGAATTGTCAGACCAACGACTTTTCATCACAGATATATTTTTTCACCAACATAAATGGCGACTATACACACAATATTAAACTGATGGAACATACAGGAACCAAATTGACTACATTTGTGGAAAGAGATGACGGAAAAGCTCAATATTAGAAGTCAGAACAAGGTCACATGCTGATTGTGGATCAGATCATCAACTGTTCATATGCAGGTTCAAACTGAAACTGAAGAAAACTAGAACAAGGGTATGAAAGCTAAGGTATAACCTTGAGTATATTCCACCTGAGTTCAGAGACGATCTCAAGAAAAGATTTGATGGATTAGACATTAATGATCAAAGACCAGAGAACTGTGGCATGATATCAAATATATCATTCATGAGGGAAGCAAGAGGTTACTAAAAAGACAGGGAACAGAGAAAAGACTAACTTACAAGTCAAAAGAGACTCCCAAAGTTGCCCTTGAATATAGAAAATCTAAAGTAAAAAGCAGACATGACAAAATTAAACAAAAGATTCCAAAGGATAGTTCAAGAAGACAAAATCAAATATTATAATGACATGTGCAAGGAGCTTGAGATAGAAAATCAAAAGGGAGGAACATGCTCTGTTTTTCTCAAGCTAAAAGAATTGAAGAAAAAATTCAAGGCTTGAATGGCAATAGTGAAGGATTCTACATGGAAATTATTAAATGACACTGGAAACATCAAAAGAAGATAGAAGGAATTCGGAGAGTCATTATACCAAAAACAATTGGTGGATGATCAACCCTTTCGAGAGGTAGCATGTGATCAGGAACCAATGGTACCAAAGGAAAAAGTAGAAGCAACCTTGAAGGTATTGGTGAAACACAAGGCTCCAGCAATTCATGGAATACCAATTAAGATGTTTCAACAAACAGATGATCACTGGAAGTGATCACTTGTTTATGTGAAGAGATTTGGAAAATAGCTACATGACCAACTGACTGGAAGAAATCCATATTTATGCCTATTCCCAAGAATGGGTATCCAGCCAAATGTGGAAATTATCAAGTGATATATTAATATCACACACAAAATTTTGGTAAAGATCATTCAAAAGTGACCGCCTCTTTAGAAGATGCGGAACCACAGACATCATTGCTGACGTCAGATGGATTTTGGCTGAAAGCAGAGAATACCAGAAAGATGTCTGTTTTACTGACTATGCAAAAGTATCTGACCGTGTGGATCACAACATAGTATAGATAACATTGTGAAGAATGGGAATACCAGGACATTTAATTGTACCAGTGAAGAATGTGCACACAGACAAGGAGGCAGTCATTTGAACAGAACAAGGAAACATGGCTTCTTTTAAAGCCAGGAAAGGTGTGCAACAAGCCTCTGTCCTTTTACCATACATCTTTAATCTTATGCTGAACAAAAAATCTATGAGGCTGGACTTTATGAAGAAGATCATGGCTTCAGGATTGGAAGAATCATTAACAATCTGTGTTACCTGGAGAAAATAGGTATAACAGGCAAATACCTTAATTTCATAAAAGCCATTTATGACAAACCTACAGCCAACATTATATTAAATGGAGAAAAACTAAAACCATTTCCGCTTAGATCTGGAACAAGGCAAGGATGTCCTCTCTCTCCTATTTTATTCAACATAGTAATTGAAGTTCTGGCCAGGGCAATCAGACAAGAGAAAGAAATCAAAGGGATACAGATTGGCAAGGAAGAGGTCAAATTATCAGTATTTGCAGATGATAGGATTTTATACTTGAAAGACCCCAAAACCTCAATCAAAAAACTTCTGGATCTAATTAACTCCTTCAGCAAAGTTGCAGGCTACAAAATTAACATACAAAAATCAGTAGCCTTTCTTTACACCAATTCCAAACAAGAAGAGAAGGAAATTTCAGCAAAGACACCATTCAAGATAACCCACCAGAAGATTAAATACCTTGGAATCAATCTAACCAAAGACCCTTCAGATCTCTACAAGGAAAATTTCAAAACATTAAAGAAAGAAATAGCAGAGGACACTGAAAAATGGAAAGACCTCCCCTGCTCCGGGATAGGGAGAATTAATATTGTAAAAATGGCTATCCTACCAAAAGCAATCTATAGATTTAATGCAATACCCATTAAAATTCCACTGACTGACTTCACAGAAATAGAAAAAAATGTTCCAAAAATTCATATGGAACCACAAAAGACCACGTATAGCCAAAACACTCTTAAGCTGCAAAACGAATGCAGGTGGAATCACAATTCCTGACTTCAAGCTATACTATAGAGCAGTGGTTGCAAAAACAGCTTGGTAGTGGCACAAAAATAGGCCCGAAGACATCTGGAACAGAATAGAAGACCCAGAAATACCTCAACACACCTATAGCCACCTGATTTTCGACAAGGAGCAAAGCAAGTAAACTGGAAAAAGGACAGCCTCTTCAACAAATGGTGCTGGGAAACATGGTCATCCACATGCAGAAAAATGAAAGCTGACCCACATCTCTCAATACACACGAGAGTTAACTCAAAATGGATAAAAGATCTCAACATAAAACCAGAAACTTTAAAACTTATAGAAGGCAAGATAGGCAATACACTCCATCATATAGGCATTGGAAAAGATTTCCTGAATAGGACCCCAATTGCTCAAGAAATTGCAACAAGAATAGATAAATGGGACCACATGAAATTAAAAAGCTTCTGCACAGCAAAAGAAACAATTAACAGACTCAAGGAAACCTCCATGGAATGGGAAAAAATCTTCGCATTTTATACATCTGACAAAGGTCTAATTACTAGAATTTATAAAGAACAACAACAACAAAAAAAACAAAAAACCAAAAACCAAACAACCCAATACACAAATGGGCAAAGGAACTGAGTAGACAGTTCTCAAATGAAGAGGTCCATAAAGCCATGAAACACATGAAAAAGTGCTCAACATCCCTAGCCATTAGGGAAATGCAAATCAACACAACGCTGAGATTTCACCTTACACCAGTAAGAATGGCCAAGATCAATAAAACAAACAACAACAAATGCTGGCGAGGTTACGGGGAAAGGGGAACACTTTTACATTGTTGGTGGAGCTGTAAATTGGTGCAACCACTATGGAAATCAATATGGAGCTACCTCAAAAAACTAAAAATAAATCTACCATATGACCCAGCTATAACAGTATTGGGAATTTACCCAAAGGGAGATGAGTCATCATACCACAGAGACACCTGCATCTCCATGTTCAATGCTGCACTTTTCACAATAGCAAGGATCTGGAATCAACCAAAGTGCCCTTCAACAGAAGAATGGATAAAAAAACTATGGTATATATACACAATGGAATACTATTCAGCAATCAAGAAAAATGAAATAGGGTCATTCGCAGCAAAATGGATGGAATTAGAGAAAATGATTTTAAGTGAACGAACACGAGCTCAGAAAGAGAAACACCACATGTTCTCACTCATATGAGGGAGCTGATTCAAAATTACAAGAAGGAAAAATCCTACTCAAAGGTCAGATCATAATAAAAGGGGGGGAAGGAAGATAAGAATGATGTCAATATAAATGGACTAGAAATCGCATGTAATTGTTCTAACAAGATAAAAACAAAGACCACTACAGGAAAAGTTTCTATCTTAAACAGAAATGGAACCCAAGGACATATAGAAAAATATTACATAGTAAAAGATAGAGAAGACTTGGATGGGAAACTCAGATGGGAAGGGTGGGAGGGGGGAAACAGGGGAGGGTAAGGGGTAACCTATATGAATAATGTTTATCAAATTGCATATATGAAAATTGTCACAATGAAAAGCATGTCAAAACGAATCACATTATGATGTACATTAAAAATTTCTAATAAACAAACAAACAAAAACAATCTGTGTTATGTAGATGACACAACTTTGCTTGCCAAAAGAGAAGAGGATTTGAAACACTTACTGATAAAAATCAAATAACAAAGACTTTGGTACAGTTTGCACTACAACATCAAGAAAACCAAAATCCTTACAACTAATGCAGTAGGCAACTTCTTGGTGAATGGAGAAAAGACTAAGGTTGTCCAAGATTTTGTTTGGCTTGGTTCTACAATCAATACCCACAGAAGAAGCAGTCACAAAATCAAAAAATATATTGCATTGGAAAAAGCTGTTATAAAAAACCTCTTTAAAGTTTTGAAAAGAATAAACATCACATTGGAGGCCTGATTCATGACATATTACTTTCAGTAGCACCATATGCTTGTGAAAGCTTGACAATGAATAAGCAAGATAGGAGAAGAATTGATGCTTTTGAATTATGGTGCTGGAGGTGAATGTTGAAAATAGCATGGACTGCCAACGCTATGGTTCAGCACAGTTAGTAGAGTGCTGCTCCACACTTTCTGAGGACCAGGGTTCAATTCAATCTCCTGTTGTTGTTGTTAGGTGCTGTCGAGTCAGGTCTGACTCATCGTGACCCTATGTACAGCAGAACAAAACACTCCTCGATTCTGTGCCAGGCACATGATCTTATTTATGTTTAAGCCCACTGTTGCAGACATTGTCAATCCATTTAGTGGAGGGTCTTCCTTTCTTTTGTTTACCTACCACTCTCCCAAACATGATGTCCTTATCCAGGGATTGGTCCCTCCTGACTACATGCCCAAAATACATAAAACAGTCTAGCCATCCTTGCTTCCAAGGAGCACTATGGTTGCACCTCTAGGACAGATTTGTTGGTTTTTCTGGCAGTCCATGGTATATTCAATATTTGTCTCCAGCACCATAATTCAAAAGTGTAAATTCTCCTATCTTGCTTATTCGTTGTCAAACTTTCACAACTATATGATGTGATTGAAAATACCATGGCATGAGTCAGGCGCACCTTTGTGACATCTTTACTTTTCAATGCTTTAAAGAGATCTTTGCCAAAGCTTTTCCAAAAGCAATGTGTCCACTCCCCAAAACACTCCGCCACTGAAAATCCTATTGAAGGTCACTATGAGTCAGACTTAACTTGATGGCACCCAACAACAACAGTGGACTGTCAGAAGAACCAACAGATCCATCCTAGAAGAAGTGCAACCAGAGTGCTCCTTGGAAACAAGAATGTCTAGCCTGCGTCTTCTGTATTTTGGACATGTTCTCCAGAGGGACCAATCCCTGGAAAATGACATCTTGTTTGGGAGAGATGCAGGTCAGTGAAAAAAAGGAAGACCCTCTACTAGATGGACTGACACAGTGGCTGCAATAACAAGTTTAAGCATAAAAAAGATCACGTGCATGGTATGCTGTTGTGTAGTGTTTGGCTATATTGTACATAGGGTCACCATGAGTCAGATGTGAATCGATCACACTAATAAAATGTACATGGTAGGCTGGCCTAATTCTTCTGATTTTATTATTCAATATCATTAGAAAGCATCGGATCTTGAAGTGTGTAATTTTTTGTTTAAGTACACATAGGAAACCTGTTTTGATGCATATAAAATATAAGAAAAACTTGAGTACACCAAAATTTCTACATTAATATTAAATTACAAAAGTGCATACTAGCTGTAGCCATCAGAGTTGTGTTAGAATCTGGCTTCCTTAAAAATCTTCCTAAGAAACTCTGGCAACTTTGAATTTTGATCCTCATATATGACATAGTCACTATGAACAATTCATTAAGCACGGCAACTTAATATAAGAACAAATGGGATATGATTCAAATACTTTAAGAAATTCTTTCAATTAAACAGGTGAGATTATTAATTAAAATACCTGAAAGAGTAACTTTGAAAGATTATACATAACAGATATGCAAAAAACATCACAGATCACTTAGGCATAATCTGCACTCTAACTGTTAATCTGCTCTAATCTACAAATATTCTAGCACCTCTTCTTTCTCTCCTACATCAATCTCCTTCTCATTGAGACATTCCGATCAGCATAAAGTATCTCTATGCTGTTTATTCTCAATATTCCCAAGGGGGAAAAAAACCCTTTCCTTGACTCCTACATCCCCCTCCAACAACTGCTGAATATTTCTACTTATTTTCAGTCAATTTCCTTTAGGTGTCTATATTCATTTTACTTTTTTCTTGAACCCATATCATACAAATTTTCCTTCTCATCATTCCACTAAATGCCTCGCCACAGTTAGTAATGGCAACTATATTGCTAAATTCAATGAACAAGCCTCAGACCTCATATGATTCAACCTAGCATTTAACACAGTTGACCACTCTTGCCTCTTTGAATAATTCTTCACTCATCTTCCAAAACAACAATTCAGTCTTCTCTGAAGACATGTGCCACTCCTAAATTCCTCTTTTGGTTCCTTCTCATCTTCTGCCCGGGATGGAGTTTAGCTCAGACGCTAGAGTGCCACTTTGCCCTCTTGGAGGCCCTGGGTCTGCTCCCCACCACTGGGAAAACAGGAGAAGGACATGGCAGCCCACTCCCAAAACAATCAGCCCCTGAAAACCCTATGAGTCGGACATGACATGATGGCACTTAACAACATCTTCTCCCTTCATTCTTTTGTTAATCTCATTCAGTCTGATGATTTAAAAATGGCACCCCTATGTTAATGACTCCTAAATTCATATCTCCAACTCTGATCTCTCCCCTCTCCACCTGTGTAATCAAGAATTTCTGCTTTGATTGTTGAATGGCAAATCTAGAACAGAGGTTGGCAATCTTACTATTGGCTTTTGAGAATACTATTTATACACTTTGGATGACAGTTCTTTTAGATACTTGCAAATATTTTCTCCTAGTCTTTTGCTTTTCATTCTCTTAGCATCTTTTGAGGAACAGATTAATTTTTAATCTTGAAGTCTAATTTATCAATTTGATTTTTTTGTGAACTATACTTTTTGGTGGTATAACTAAAACGACAACGAACAACTAGCAATTTTTGTCTAACACAAAGTTGGAAAGATTTTCTATTTTCTTACAGAAGTTTTATGATTTAATTTAGATATACAATCATCTCAGGTTAACTTCTGTACATAGTGTAAGGTATGGAACAAGTTTCATTTATTCTTTTTGGATTTTTTTTTCTTTTTACATACAGATATCCCATTGTTCCATTACCCTTGAATGAAAAGACTATCCTTTCTATACTGCCTTTGCACTATTGTTAGACATCAGTTGCCATATGTAAGTGGGTCTATTTCTTGATCCTTTACCCTGTTCAATCAATATACTTATCCATCTTGATAACAAATACCATATTGTCTTGACTATTGTCGCTTTGTAAGGAGTTTTGTGATTAGCTATTATTAGCTCAAATTTATTGATCTTAAAAAAAAAGACTGGTCCATCTCTAGGGTTTTTAGATGCATGTGGATTTCAGAATCATTTTGTCAATTTCTAAAAGATTGCTCAGATTATGATAGGTATAATGTTCAATCTATGTACCAATTTGGGTAGAAGTGACTTTTTAATAATAGAGTCTTCTGCTCTACAATATGCATTTCTCCACTTACTGAGATTTCATTTCTTTCAGCAAGATTTTTAGTTTTCAGTGTAATTACATTCCTTTCACTGGCCATGACGGTAAACACCTGTAATCCCAGTGCTTGAGAAGCAGAGGCAGGACAATCCCAAGTTTAAGACCACCTTGCACTACATAGAAAATCTCAAAAAAATAAACAAAGATCTACAATATTACTTTCACTCTTCTGTCAGATTCATCACTAAGTATTTCATATTTCTGATTCTATTATAATAGTAAAAAATTTATTTCCACTTCTTAATTGTTGGTATGTATATAAATGAATACTGTATATAAATCAGGTACACTAAAAGTTACTAGCCTAATTCTGTCTTTTTTTTGCTTTTTTTTGGTACATCCACTAGATTTTCTCCATAGAAGACCATGTTGTAAGGAATAAAATGGCAGTTTTACTCTTGCACTGCTAAACCACTGTATAGTTTTCTTTCTTTCCACTCTAGATGCTTTTATTTCTTCTTGTCTTATTGCACTGCCTAGAATCTTCACAATGTGGCGAGCACTGATATACTTTCTGTTCTGACCTTAGAAGGAAACCATTTTGGTTTTCCCTATTAAGTTTGATGAAGGTTTTGTGGGCATCCTTTATGAGGTTGAGGAAATTCTTCTCTATGCCTATTTTGCTAAGTTTTTCCAATGAATGTATGTTGGATTTTATCAAATACTTTTTCTGCATTTACTGAGATTATCATGGTTTTGGAATTTTCCCCACTATTCTAGTTTGTCACTAAGGTGAACTGCATGGCTTGATTTCCGAATGTTAAAACAATGCCCAGGAGCACACAAGTGCTCCACAACTGAGCTACATTCATGCTCATCTCATTGACCTTATTTATTTCCTTTCTCTTCTTACTTTGGGTGAAGTGTGCTGTGCTTTTTCTAGTTTCTCCAGAGAAAACCAAGGTCATTGACTTGAGCACCTCCATTTAAGTACAGACTTTAGTGGTATAAATTGCCTCCCACATACTGCTTTAGTGGCATCCCACAAATTTGGATATTCCAGTACAAGCTTGCCTAGCAGTTGGAGAGCAAAAATCCTTTCCTTATTCCTGTTCCTAGGAGAAAACAGTATTTCATCATTATATATGATTTGGTTATAGATATTTTCCCAGTAGTTGGGGGGTTAAACCCAGGGCCTCTGGTATGCTTTTGTAAGCACTCTACTAGAGTCACACCCCCAGGCCCTCCCCACTTTTTTACTTGTTAATTTGGGACAGGGTCTTGTTAAGTGGTGCAGGCTGCTTCTGGCCTGGAATTTGCCATCTTCCTCCCTTTGCCTCCCAAGTCACTGGGATTACAGGTGTGTGCCATTGTGCCCTACAGTTGTAGATTTCTACAAAATACTTTTTATCAACTTAAGGAAGTGTTCTATTTCCCTGAGAACTTTTATCATGAATAGACATTGAATTTTGTGAAATGCTTTATTATTTAATGCACTGATCATATGTGTCTTCTATTTTTTTCTTAATATAGTGGATCACATTAATAGATTCTTTAATATTAAGTCAAAATTATATTCCTTGGATAAAATTTATTTGATCATTATACACTGTTGAATTTGATTTGCTAATATTTTAAGAATTCTGACAGGTATATCAATGAAGAATATTGACTAAATATTCTGTTGTCATGATTTTGCCAGAACTTGGTATCAATGTTATGTCAGTCTCATGAGTTGGGAATCATCCTGTCTTCTTCTATTTTCAGAAAGAGTTTGAGTAAGATCATAATATTTTCTTATCCTTTTGAATACTATAGCATCAGTAGCAATACAGTCATTTCTGATATTGGTAATTTGCATTTTCTTATTATGCTATTGTTGTTGTTAGGTGCTGTTGAGTCAGTATCCGATTCATAGTGACCCTCATAGGGTTTTCAATGGCTGGCTGTTATGGGATTGCCTTGGGAGTGGATTGCCAAGTCCTTCTCCCATTTTTGTGGTGCTGGGAATTGAACTTGGGACCTCAGAGAACGCAGTGCAGCACTCTACCAACTCAGCTAAATCCTAGCCCTATTATGCTATGTTGTTGTTGTTGTTAGGTGCCGTCGAGTCGGTATCCGACTCATAGCGACCCTCATAGGGTTTTCAATGGCTGAGTGCTACGGGATTGCCTTGGGAGTGGATTGCCAGGCCCTTCTCCCATTTTTGTGGTGCTGGGAATTGAACTCGGGGCCTCAGAGACTGCAGCGCAGCGCTCTACCCACTGAGCTAAATCCCAGCCCTATTATGCTATAGGCTCATCAATTTTATAAAACATCTAAAAGAATGAACTTTTTGTTTACTTTATTACACACTTACTTTTATTTCATGAATTTATGCTCTAATTTTTTTTATTATTTCCTTCCCTGTACTTACGCTGCTATCTATGCATAAGAAAGTAAACCGTGTCAATAAAAAGACATACACAAATGTTCTTGACAGCTTTGCTCAGACAGCCAATTTGGAAACAATTTAAATATCCATCAGCATGGGACTGTATATATCCAGGTGCCAAAAAAATGCATATACATTTTAAGAGATGTTATCTATGTATTACTTTTTGAAATTGAATTGATTAAAAGTAGCAATGCGCAGCATGTCATTCATTCAAAAGGAGGAGTTCCTTAAATGAATGCTAATGCCACCAAGTGACAGGCAGGACAGTCAAAGAAAATGGTAGAAACACAGCTTGTTGTTTGAGGAATGCAAGACCATTTTGAAGTATTTGAAATTTGAGAACGTCGTGCAGTACAACTACAATGGAGGCTTGAGTATACATCAGAACCTCCAACATGCCTAACAATTGCATGCATTTGTGATAAGTCTGAGACACATGGTACTGTGTGTGATGTGACAAAAAAAAGAAGATCCAGGAGTCCTCAAACAGCAACAAATCCTTTCTCCTGCGATGGTAATCACTTTGAGCACCTCTTGTAACTGTAGAAGCCAAACATGACCCGTGTTCATCTTTTATCAGTATATATTGAGTGTCATAATTTTAATAGGTTTTTCCTTTCTTGAAATGTGGACATGTTGCTTTGGCACCCCTCGATAAATTTTGGTATATTTATACCAGGGAATACTACTTGGCAATAAAAAAGATGTGAGTAATGATACATACAATATGAATGGATCTTACAAACATGCTGAGTGAAATAAGCCAAAATAAGAAACACATATCGTATAATTCCATTTATGTAAGTTCTAGGACATGCAAAACTATTAAAAGGTGAAGGGGTAAACATCAGAACAGCAGTTGTAGGTTTGAGTGCAAAGGGGTGTGTATAAAATTTCTGGTGTGATAAAAATGTTCTAGGTCATGATGTACTGCCTGTTAAAATTGTAAAGCTAACATTTCTGTGTTTTGATATAAATATTAGCAAACTCTAAAAAATTTTTGTAAAGGTAATAATGATAATAACGGAACATTAGTTGAAGACATGACATGTTGAAGATTATTGAGTGACAGGTACTGGACATTCCGTGCATTCTTCTGTAAACCTTGCATATGTTTTAAGTTTCCCACAACAAAACATTTTTTAAACTTGAGGAAACTTTTTTTGTTGGGTGCAAAATACTGTGTCATTCTGAGGTGAACACTAATTAAAGCCCCTTTCCCAATAGCTCTAAATCATGTTTCCCTCAATTAACTTCAGAAGTCCACCAAAAAAAAAAAAAAAAAAAATTAAGAGAATCATATATAACCACTAAATAATATAACTAATGAATATGAAAAAAGATACTAGGATAGCTTTTTGGGGAAGACAGGCTTTTGAAATGTCAATTCAAATCAGTAATAACTGCTTCCTTTTTATATTTTCTACTGGACTCTTCTACTATTTCACATTATAAGACTCATGTATATAAATTAAGGACAGCATAAATTAAGGATGTATTTTTCCTAAATTAACATACCCATGTTCAATAAACTATATGAAGTAGTCATAACATAAAGGTTTTGATAATATCAAATACCTTAGCCTCTCTGCATATAACATGAAATATATAGTTCTTCAAATTCTGTGATCAATTTTTCATTAGGAGAAACAAAGTTTTAAATTTTAACTGAGGTTTCTGGCTTAGTGATCATAGTTACACAAAACTTTTTTTTCTTTTTTTTTTTTTCTTTTTGCAGTATTGGAGCCTTTTGCATACTCTGCAAATGCACCACAACTGAGCTATGCTCCTGGCCCCTTTTTTATTTTTTATCTTAAGACAGTATTAATAAATTACATAGTCTGCCTCTGGCCTCAAACTTGCAATCCTCCTACCTCTGCTCACAAGTCTCTGGGATTACAAGCATGCACCACCATGCCAGGCTCCAAAGTAAATTTTCTGTAAAACAAAGACTATAAAAAGTAAAAGCTAACAGCAATACATATTGAGGCAAAAGTTTAAGTGAAAAACAGAATAAAATAACTTTGTATGTTATAGCATTACCTACACGATAATGGTTCCAAATAGCAAAAGCACCTGAACAAACTCTTTAATTAAACCTTAAATTCTCAAAATAACATTTTTGCTGTTATTTATTTTGTTTCTTGATTTAGAAGCTCTTGGGATATTAGTTAGTGATTTCCAATGTCCAGAAGATGTGATAGCTGACTGATTTTTAAAGATACCTCAAAGAAATGATTAAGAAACTTTATCTCATGTTACAGGGCATTTTTATTGTTGTTTAAGAAATTGTAAGTAAAACTGAGAGTACAGGGAAGAGGGATGTAGAAAGACAGGCTTCTCAAATTATGTTTCAACACAAAAAATTATCACACATAGCAAACGAAACTAAACCTAAAAAGGAATCAAAACACTTTCAACTTCAATTGGAATACTTTATTATCTGGATTTGAGAGTTATTTAACCTTTACACTAGTACCTGATAGTATTAAAGTACTCTTATTGCTAGATGATGAAACTTATGATTAATTTCTTTATTTTTGCTTATATGATTCCCTGATTTTTAAAAAAGTAAATATGTATTCAACAACCTACATTAATACTGAACACCTAGAATATTGCCAGAAGTGGTTGTTGGGTATATAATGGTAAGCAAAACAGACATGATTAATATCTTCACGGAATTTAAGAGTCCAGTAGGGATGATACATTGAATGACCACAGAACATATAATTACATACTGTGAAAGTTTCAGTAACAATAACAAAAATAGATGATCTATAATGCTTCATGTATGTCTGGAATTGTTCTATGGGATTTACATATTTTAATTCTTATCCTACAAAATAGGTACTCTCCATTTAAAATAATAAGTGAGGCACACAAATTGCCCAAGGTCTGATCTCAGATTCCAGGATCTCAAGATTCTAGATTCCTAGCTCTTTTTTAAAATGAAAAGATAGGGCATTTTGAGAGAAGAGAAAAATAAGTATATGTTGGGGAAAGGGTATTTCATTAAGGAAATTTTGTGAGTAAGAGTTTGACAATCAAAAGAGGAAGAGGTAATAGGAGTGTAGAGTAATAAGGATGCTGGAGTTCCTGAAGGACAGAGTTTAGCATAAAGGAAAAAAAGATTATGTGGTAGTACATAATGATGGACTGACACAAGATTAGGGCAAAAAGCACATATAAAGGAGATCATAACTGGCTTGATGTTGTTGTTGTTTTTAGGTAGTATCGAGTTAGGTCTGACTCATAGAGACTTTCACAGGGTTTTCAACGGCTGATTGAGGATTGCTTCAGGAGTGGAATGCCATGTCCTTCTCCCATTTTTGGGATGCTAGGGATAGAACCTGGGTCCGCAGCGAGTGTGGAGCAGCACTCTACCAAATGAGCTAAACCTCAACCCCAACTGGCTTGATAGGCTAGGTTAATAGGCTTTCAATTTGATATTTTTTGACTCATGTCACGTTTCTACCATTTCACACACAGTTGTACATACTCCTAAATAACAGTAATTTGAAGCCTGGTGTGGTGGTGCATGCCTATAATCATAGCAGAGAGGCTGAGTCAGGAGGACTGCATTTTCAAAGCCAGCCTGGGGTACAAGGCAAGACCTGTGTCAAATGAATGAATGAATGAATTAATTAATTAATTAACAGAATTACTAACTGTGTCTACATAATAGGCAACTGTTTAAGCCCCCTGAAGAAACAATATTTTGTTTATTTTTATGTGGAACTTGGGAGTTGAACCTAGAGCCTTGCACATACTTTGCAAGTGTCCTACCACTGACCTGCACCTCCAGCCCATTTTTAATTTCTTTTTTATTGTGAGACAAAGTCTGGCTAAATTACACAGGCTGCCTCTGGCCTTCAGTTTATGATACTCCTAATTCAGCCTCTGGAATCACTGGGAGAAAAGGTGTGTTCCACAGTGCCTGCCTTGGAACAAGGGTTTTGCACAAATAAAGTTTAAGGAAAACTGCCTCAGAATAAATTCTAAAGGACACACCTAAATGTTAAATTAAAAGCAGCCTGTTCTACACAGCAAGTTCTAGACCTTGTCTCAAAAATAAATAAATAAAAATTTTAAAAAAGGCAACTGTACGTTTTTGGGTATTTATGAAAACTTATGTTCATGTAAAAATCTGCACATGAATGTTCATAGTAGCTTTACTTATGATAGGTCAAAACTAGAAACAACCAAATGTCTTTCATTGCATGAATGGTTAAACTGATAAGATTCATAAAATGGAATACTATTACTTGATGATAAAAAGAAACAAATTATTGCTATACACAGTAACTTGGAGATCTTAAGGAAATTATGCTGAGTGGAAAAAATGTCAGTCTCAAAGGGGTACATATTGTATGATTCTATTCATGTAACATTCTTAAAATATGGGATACAGAACAGATTATCAGTTGTCAAGGGTTAAAGATGAAGAATACAAGTGTATAGCTTCAAAGAGATAGCACAAGGAAGAGTTTCTTGCAGTGATGGAATAATTATGTTGAGTGTGGTACTAGTTACATGCAGCTACATGAATGATGAAACTATATAGAGCTGCCACTCCAATCAGTGTGTATTTTGTTGTTGTAGTTGTTAGGTGCCATCAAGTCATGTCTAACTCATAGCAACCTTTATAGGGTTTTCAATGGCTGATTATTTCGAGATTGCCTTGGGAGTGGATTGCCATGTCCTTCTCCCATTTTAGCTGTGCTGGGAATTGAACTCGGGACTTCAGAGACTGCAGAACGGTGCTCTACCAACTGAACGCCCAACCACTGCATATACAGCTAGTTAAATCTAAACAACCTCCTGGATTGTACCAATATCCTGTTTTTTTTAATTGTAGTATAGTTATATGAAATGTTACCCCTAGGGAAGCTAGGTGAAGGGTGTACCTGACCTTCTTGTACTTTTTTTTTTCAATTTCTTATGAATCTACAATTATTTCAAAATTTAAAAAATTATACAAAGCAACTATAGACTCTTCCAAGTACAACTTAGATCACAAGTATTACAGATGTGCCCAAACTTACAATAAGGTTATGTTCAGAAAAACCCATTGTAAACTGGAAAATAACACAATTTCAAAATGCATTTAATATACCTAAATCTACTGAATTTAAATGCTGTAGAGTGCCAGTTGTTTAACTTCATGATGGCAAGGCTGACTGCAAGCTGTGGCACATTGCAGCCACCCAAGCACAGAAAGAGTACTGTACTGCATATCACAGCTGGAGAGAACATAAAAATTCAAAATTCAAAGTATGGTTTCCAGTGAATGGGTATTGTTTGTACACTATGGTAAAGTAAAACAATCCTATCAAATCATTATAAATTGGAGACTATTTGTACAAGCTTTTATTACTGAACAAAAGTTAAAGTTTAGGCTACTTTATTTAGAAACTTTGTAGGGCAATTTATAAGCAGAACATTCTTTTACAGGTTTTTAATCCTCTAACATTTTTCAGGTTGAAGCAATTCTTAATTTTGACATAATTTCAAACTTAAAATGCTATAAGATTATTCCAGGAACCAAGGTGAATGCCTATAATCCTAGCCACTCTGTCTAAAAATAAAAAATAAATAAATAAAAAGGAGGATAGGGGAGCAGCTCTGTGGTGTATTGCCTAGCAAGTGCAAGGCTCTGGGTCCAAACCCCAGGAGGAAAAAAAATAAAATCAGAAACAAGGTTAGTATAAGAAATTGCTATAATCTTTACCCAGATTCACCAATTGTTAACTTTTTCCCTCTCTGCTTTAAGCCTTTAACATTCCAACATATCAACAGGGTCATCTATGGTGGACAAGTTTCAGCTGAGCTACCACACTAAGACAGACCAGGGAGAAGGACCCAGAGGCCCATTCAAAAAAACAAAACAAACAAAAACAAACAAACAAACAAACAAAAAACCACACAACAACAAAAACAATTAGCCATTGAAAACTTTATGAATAGTAGAGAAACACTGTTAGATATAGTGCCAGAAAATGAGCCCCTTTGGGTCAGAGGACACTCAGATGTGAGTTGGGAAGAGTTGCTTCCTCAAAGAGGAGTCTACCTTAATAACAGGAATGGAGTACAGCCTCAGGGACCTCTATCTGCTATAGTGGCACAACTCCAAATACGAAGAAACAACTGTAAACATCCACTAATAATTGGAATGTTGAATGTATGTAGTATGAATCTAGGAAGATTAGAAATCATCAAAGATGAAATGAAGTGCATAAACATCAATGCTCCCAATACACAAATGGGCAAAGGAACTGAGTAGACAGTTCTCAAATGAAGAGGTCCATAAAGTCATGAAACACATGAAAAAATGCTCAGTATCCCTAGCCATTAGGGAAATGCCAATTAAAACAACTCTGAGATTTCACCTTACACCAGTAAGAATGGCCAAGATCAATAAAACAAATAACAACAAATGCTGGCAAGGTTGCGGTGAAAAAGGAAAACTATTACATTGTTGGTGGAGCTGTAAATTGGTCCAGCCACTGTGGAAATCAATATGGAGATACCTTAAAAAACTGAAAATAGATCTACCGTATGACCCAGCTATAACACTACTGGGAATTTACCCAAAGGAAGATGGGTCATCATACCAC
>VMDO01015223.1:0-51880 GCA_007922755.1 Pedetes capensis | reverse complement strand
CTTTAAACTGCTTTTTGCCTATAGGAAGATTGAATAAATATGATAGTGAAGAGATGGAGAGCATTGATAACAGTTCAGTTACAAGCGATGATGATTAAGATTTTATTTTATTCTAGTCAGAATGGCCAACATCAACAAGAACAAGCGAAAAACATCATTATTATTTATTATTATCATTCTAACCTTGATGGTGTGAATGTAAATTAGTAAAGCCATTATAGAAACCAATATGGAGGTTTCCCAGAAAACTAAAAATTGAGCTACCATATGATCCAGCTATACTACTCTTGTGCATATAACCATAGAAACCTAAATCAACACACCAAAAAGGCATCTACACTTCCATGTTCATTGCAGCACAGTTCCCAATAGGCAAGATGTGGAAACTGCCTAGATATCCATCAACTGATGAATGGATAAAGAAGATGTGGTATATGAACACTGGAGTTTTATTCAGCCATAGAGAAAAAGTAAATTATGTCATTTCCAAGTAGATGTATGGAACTGGAGATTATCATAGTGAAGTGAGCCAGACTCTGAAAGAGAAATACCACATGTTCTTTCTCATATATAGAAGCTAGGTTGGAAAACAAAATAAAATGTACTATATAATACTATATATGTATAAGACTTGAAAGTAAAAGGAGACTATCTGCAAGGGGGAGGGGAAAAACTGGAGGTGGAAGAAACAAGGGAGGGTAAACGGGATGAATAAGAGCAAAGGAAACAGTCCAATTGTCTGAAAATGCCATTGTAAAACCTATTATATTGTACATTAATTAATTTTATTTTCAAAAATAATAAATTTCTATATATAGAAAGGGAAAAGTATAGATAAAATTTCACCAGAATTTAGGAAAGCATGTATGAGAGTACCTTCTGAGAGTTCAACACAGAAGTTCCAGTACACCAAGGGTAAAAGCTGAGAATACATGCATTGAAAAAAGTAAGAATTTTTATACTTTACCTTCCTCAAAGTAGTTCAGCTCAGTGCCAGGTAGGCCCTGCTGGCCTCTGATTTCTCCAATAATAAATTGAGAGTGTAGTTGATAACAACTGACACACTGGGCCATGCAGGATACTGCCCATGAATCCCACCTCCTTCTCATCCCTTCTGAGAACACTGAAGCAATTGGCACATCTAAGTAGCTGTAAGAGTCTGGGAACAGGGAAGAAAGGTCATGGGAGCCTACTAATAGCTCTACAGACCTCATGATAATACCTGCCGTGTCTGAACTCCATGTTCATTATTGCATTATTCACAATAGTCAAGATGTGGAAACAACCTAAGTGTCCAGATATCCACTGATGGATGAAGAAATAACAGAAATCTAATACTCTCAAATCTAATCCACATACTTTCAACAGTTTTACAGAACTGAAAGATTAGATGAGGATTAGAATCATGTGTGGATTAGATTTGATGTCAAGAGCTGATTTGGAGGAAATTATAGAACCATTGTACATGTAAAAACAATACAATGTAGTGATTTTATTTATGATCATTATTATAATTTACCTATGACTCATCACACTTGTCATCATTGCTTGTAACTGAAATGTTATCAGTGCTCCATCACTTCACTATCATATTTATTCGCTTGCCCTATAGACAAGGAGCAGTTGAAGGAAAGGAGTAGATTGGAACTAGGAACTAATATTTTCCCATTTAAGGAATCACCAAAACCTGGGTGTGAATTAGATTCGAGAATATACAGGGTGTGTGTTGTGTGTGTTTGCACATACATATGTATACATAATTATATATATATAGTTATATACGTTATATATAATATTGTGTATAATATGTTGTTATTGTTAGGTGCTGTCAAGTTAGGTCTGATGCATAGTGACCCTCATAGAGTTTCTAATGGCTGACTGTATAATTATTTATATTATAAATATTGCATATATAATTACATATTATGATATGTTATAAATATGTATTATTCAGCCTTTTAAAAAGAAGGGAATCTTGTCATTTGCATCAACATGGATGAACTTGGAAGGTATTATGGTATGAGAAAGAGCCACACACAAAGAGAAAACTACTGCATGATCTCATTTATATGTGGAATCTAAATAACATCAATCTCACAGAAACAGAGTAAAAGGGTGGTTGCTAAGGGTTAGAGGTTAGTGGAAATGGGGAGATGTTGGCCAAAGGGCAAAAATTTGCAATTGTAAGATGAATAATTTCTAGAGAGATAATTATAGCATGGTGACTATAGTTAATAAAATGCATGGTATACTTGAAACTTGCTAAGAGAATATATCGTAACTCTTCTCATCACAAAAATATGTAACTGTGACGTGATGGACACATTAGGTTGATTGTATCATTTCACAATGTACATATATGAAATCATCATGCTGTGTAACTTAAATGTATATATAACTTTATTTCTTAATTATATGTCAGTAAAGCTAGAAATTGGGAGAAGGACCCAGCAATCCACTCCCAAAAATCAATCCACCATTGAAAATCCTGTGAATTGCAGAGAAGCACTGACAATAGTGTTTCACCCGTTGTACGTAGGGTCACTATGAGTTGGATACCGACTCGACAGCACCTAACAACAACAACAATAACAAAACTAGAAATAATTTCATCACTCCCCTGATTAACACCCTCTAGTGGCTTTCCGGGCTGGGATTTAGCTCAGTTGGTAGAGAGCTGCGCTGCAGTCTCTGAGGTCCCGGGTTCAATTCCCACCACCACAAAAATGGGAGAAGGACCTGGCAATCCCGAAACATTCCAGCCATTGAAACAATCCCGCCATTGAAAACCCTATGAGGGTCGCTATGAGTCAGATACCGACTCGAAGGCACCTAACAACAAAAACAACAACAGTGGCTTTCCATGATACCAAAAATAAAAAAATAAATTAAAAAAAATAAAAAAAGAAAGTATTTGCTGTTACATTCATAGAATTTAAGTAATATGGAGTTTGCATATCTCTCTTCCTTCATTTTCTAACACTCACTGTATTAGTGTTTTCCAGACATAATGAACATAATTTTGTACAAAGAACACATGCTTATATGTGTTCTTTTCCTTTTGTCTGGAACATTCTAATTTCAGATCTCCACATGCTTTTTCCTTCTTTCACTCAGGTCTTAGTTCAAATATCTCTTCAATGAACACTATTCTGAAAATGCAGTCTTAATTACTGCCTACTTTGGCCACATTCCCTCATATGATATTAGTTTCTATATATAATTTATTGATACCTTATATTTTCCTGTGTATTATTTGCTAGTGTATCTTTCTCTCAGTTGGAATGTAAAATCCATGAGAGCAAGAATCTTGTCTATTATATTTACTACTCTTTTTCTTTGTTCTTAGAATAGTGCATGATACAAAGCAAACTCTCAATAAATATTTGATAAATTAATAAATCGTTATAATTTCAGTATTCTGTAAGGTAGATAGGACAAGAAATTTAATGTCATTTTAACAGAAGAGAGAATTGCAGCCAAGAAATTTTTATTGAATTGCTAATACGATTATTAGGGGCCTGGGGTTTAGCTTGGCTGGTAGAGTGCTGCTCTGCATTCTCTGAGGACAAAGGTTTGATCCCCAGCACCACAAAAACAGAAAAAAAAAAAACTGTAACAATCCATTCCCAAAGCAATAATGAATTAATCAGCCATTGAAAACAGTGTGGTGGTACATGCCTGTAATCCCAGCGACTCGGGAGGAGGAGGCAGGAGGATCACAAGTTCGAGACCAGAGGTAGTCTGTGTAAGTTAGCTAGACTCAAAATGTGCTGAGGGTACAGCTCAGTGGCACAGCACTCACAAAGCATGCAAGTGTGAGGCTCTGGGTTCAACCTCCAGTATTGGAAAAAAAAAAAGAAAAAGAAAAAGAAAAAGAAAAAAATGCTATGAGGGATGCTATGGGTCAGATTTTACTCAAGGGCACCTAACAACAGAACAACAACACTGACATAGTGCCAGGCATGGCACAGTGTCAGAATGTTTCCTTCTTTTGTACATAGGGTCGCTACAAGTCAGACCTGACTCAAAGGCACCTAATAACAACAAAGACAATATGATTATTGGTAGAGTGACACTATGAGGCTTCCTGATTTCTTTTATGTGTGTGGTACTTGGGGTTCAACCCAGGGCCTCCCATATACTTTGCCAGTGTTCTACCACTGGGCTGTTTCCCTGACCCATTTTTAAATTTTTTATCTTAAGAGAAGTTCTCGTTAAATTACACAGGCTACCTCTGGCCTTGAAATTGCAATCCTCCTGCATCCACCTCCAGAGTCGATGGGATTGCAGGCATGAGCCACTGCACCTGGTACTGAGGATACCTTCATGTTCTTTTCATTGTATCATACAAACCTCAGTTTATGTGATACCTAAGCCACTTTTGTTATTTAATAATTCATTGAGTAATATTACTCAAACTGACAGAGATGAATGTCCATTTTGTGGACTAAAAGTGCACATTAAAAAAAAATGAAGTTATCAAAATTACATTAGAGTATATATACCCCCAAAATAGCCTTCTACAATGATAGAAAATTTGGAACATCATGTCCACGTCCTGTCATACTAACAGGAAGAGATCAAGACCTAGAATGTTCTGGGTCTGGACTTTGAACATGAAAGGCAACCTTATCATCTGGAGATGTTATGTACTCACTATCTAAGTTTAAATAAATGCCTACTTGTAGCCCTGCACAGATTATCATGGGATTTTCAAGGGACTGGAATCACAATCTCTTTCTTTATTCATGGATATATGAAGAAGGCTTAAAGTGAAGGGAAAGAGACTCAGGTTATCTATATGGAGACAGAAGAGCTAATAGGAATTTTCTATCCTTTCCATTTATCTCCTCCAGGTGAATGGGAGATGAATTCCTGATTTTCTGACACTCAGAAAGATAAGACAAAATACTTCAATCTCAAGAATGCACTGGTACCAGAATTTTTTCTCTCTGCATCCTCACCATACTTTGCCACAAGTCCAAAGAGCAAAGCATTAGCATTTTTTGGCAACTGTAGTTTCTAGCTGGATAAAGATAAATGTTTACATGAATAAAAAGAAAGAAAAATTGTCTTCTTTCTGCCTAAGTTTGCAGCATTTATGTAATAGGGTAATATCTGTTTAGCTTTCAAATGGGTATAAGCCTTTTTCTTTTGAATGAGAGACAGACACTGGGGAAAGACAAAGTAACTCCCTGCTTACTTATGTGTAGATGGGTTTCCTCTGGGTTCAGTTGTATAGTACATGTATATTATCCATTTTGATTTTCAGTTCACTTCAATTTATCTTTAACTTATGAGAAATTCTTTCCATATACTAGGAATCTATCCTGAATTTTCAAGCATTATACATTAAATACTTCCTGAAACTGTCTACTTTATTCTAGCTCCAACGCATTCTGAACTATCATCTGTTCTTTTGACTTGCATAGTAGCTTCATTACTACTTTATCTCCATTCATTATGGTTCACCTAGTCAATCACCATACATACCTAGAGGATCTGTGGAAAAAGTCTGATCTGCCAGTTATTGTTGTTATGTGCTGTTGAATCATCTCTGACTCATAGTGACCCTCTTGGGTTTTCAATGACTTATTGTTTTGAGATTGTTTTTCAGGAGTAAACTGCCAAATCCTTCTGTCATTTTTGCTGGGGATCGAACCTGAGTCCTTAGAGAGTGCAGAGCCATGCTTTACCAAATGAGCTAAACCCCAGCCCACTATCTGTCAGTACTCCACCTTATCTGGATTAATATGCTTCTGACTTCTCTTTAGAAAAAGGCAAAATTCTTTTTGGTTGTTGTTATTGTTTATTTGAGACAAGATCTTTCTATGTAGTTCTGGATAGCCTGGATCTAGGTAGAACACCCTGGGCTTGAATTTGCAGTGATCCTCCTGTCTCTCCTTTGTGGTTGCTGGGATTACAGGCATGCACCACCATGCCCTGATTAAAAGACAAAATTCTTAACGTGGTCTATAAAGCCCTGTAAGTTCTGAAAACTTTTCTTTCCATTCTCATCTAATGGTACACTCTCCTTTTATTACTGTGATTAGCCATAAGTTGCTTTAATTTTGATGCTCCCACTATCTGGACAATGTTTAAATATTCCATTGCTTTTGGCTGAAATCCAATTCTCTTGTCCAGTTCATTCTTTGAGAAACTTCTGTGTTACAGGCTCTATTATGTCTATAAAAAATTAAGACATTGTCCTAGTATTATTGAGAATATAGAAATTTCAACAGCTAATTAAAAATTTTGTGATAAGTTAAAATACATGTACAGTATAAAACATCTATGGATGTAACTCGTAAGAGGGAAAAGATTAGAAACCCCAGCTAAAATGGGGTTCTGGGAAAGCCTTACATAATGGAATTGGTGTTCCACTTCTAGTGTGAAAGAAGTAACCCACCAGCATGCTGGCCTAGTGATGAAAAATATAAATTCTAGAAAACATATACAATAATACAGCTAATCCGAGGACTCTGGAAATTGGAAAAAACAAACAAATTGTGAAGGGAAGTAAAAATTTGGATAAAAACATAGAAGCATCAAGTTTCCAATTTTTGCATCTCTGACCTGAGGACAAGTTAATCATGAGAAAATTAAAAGTTGATAAGAAGCCTGAAATCTTTCTGGGAAAATGAAACAGGGAATCAACCTTGAGGAAATCATGACCACCAGAGAGTTAGGTGACAATCTGAGAGAGGGCCAGTGAATGGACCTTTCAAGTTCTCCAGTGAAACAGAATAGAGAATCCAGAAATAAATGTATAGCCAATTGATTTTTAAACAAGGGTTCCAAAACATACATGGAGGAAAGACATCTTTTTAATAAATGATGGTAGAAAAATTGTGCATCCACGTGCAGAACAATGAAATATACCCATATCTCATCACACAAAAATTAATTTTAAATGGATCAAATTCCTAAATGTAAGACTAGAAACTATGGAAATACTAGAAGACAACTTAGGAGGAACAACACTTCAGGATATTAGAATGGACAATTATTTTTGGAGAAGATCCTAAAAACACAGAAAATAGAAGTAAAATTAGACAAATGGGATTACAACAAATTTAAAAACTTCTGTACAGCAAAGAAACAATCATCAAAGTGAAGACACAACCTACAGAATGGGAGAAAATATCTCCAATCTATTAATCTGACAAGTGATTCACATCCAGGATATATAAAGAACTAAACCAAAACTCAATAACAAAAAAGAATAACCCAATTATAAATGGTCAAATGGTCTGAACAGACATTTCTCAAAAGCAGATATATACATGACCAATAAGAGTACAAAAAGCAGCTGTGTGCCCATGGCACATGCCTGTAATCAGGGCAACATAGGAAGCTGAGGAAGGAGGATCATAGGTTCAAGGTCAGAGGCAGCCTGTGCAACTTAGTGACACCCTCTCTCAAGATAAAAGAACGAGAAAGGAACTAGGGGTTTAGCTCTGTGGTAGAGTGCTTGCCTAACATGGGCAAGGCACAGAGATCAACTCTCCCCACCAGCATGGCAAAAAAAAAAAAAAAAAATACAAAAAGAAATGAACTAATCAATGAAAATCAAAACAATCATCACAGGATATCACCTCACATGAGTCAGAACAGCTATGACTAAACTAGAAAAAAATGACAAATGCTTGTGAGGATGCAGAGAATAAGGAATTTATATACATTTTTTTTTGGTTCAGTATTGGGGGATAGACCGCAGGGCCTTGCATATACTAAGGAAGTACTCTACCCCAACCCCTTTTATTTTTTACTTTGAGACAGAATATCACGAAGTTGCTCAGGCTACCTCTGGCCTTGAACTTGCAATCCTCCTGTCTCAGTCTCACAAGTTGCCATGATTACAGGCATGTGCCATGGTGTCCGACTTCATATGTACTTTTCATGAGAATGTAAATTGATATAACCAGTATGAAAAAATATGGAGTTTACTTTAAGAAATTAAAAATAGATTTACAATATGATCAATCTATCTCAATACTAGGTATATATGCAAAGAAAATTAAATTAGCATATCAAATACACACCTGCACTCCCATATTTATTGTGACACTATTCACAACAGCCAAGACATGGAATCAACTGAAGTGTCCATTGGTGGATGAATGAACAAACAAAATGTAGTATGTATACACACAATGGAATACTCTCTGTCCATAAAGAATAAAAATATGTTATTTTTGAAACATAGATAAACATGAATATTATGTTAAGTGAAATAAGTCACACATAGAAAAACAAATACTACATGCTCTCACTCATATATAGAAGCTAAAATGGTAAATCTCATAGACTAAGAGAGTGAAATAGTGGTTACTTAATATTAGGAAGGGCAGGGACCATAGAGGAGAGAGGGAGGCTTAACAACATGTACCAAAATACAATCAGATTAGAGGAATAATTTTTAGTATTCAATACTAGAGGACATCATGATTGGAAAGAGTTGTTTTTCAATGAAAAAAAGGGAAGGTCCTCAAGTAGATGGATTGACATAGAAGCTGCAACAGTGGGCTCAAACATAAAAAGGTCATATGCCTGGCAGAGTGTTGAGTAGTGTTTCATTCTGTTGTACATAGGGTCACTATCAGTTGGACCCAACTTGAGGGCACCTAACAACAACAACAATAGCATAGCAGGATGACTATAGTTTACAACAACTTATATATTCTACAAAGAACTAGAAAAGGGGTGTTTACTGTGCACTCCAAACATGAATAAATGATTAATATTTAAGGAGATAGCTGTATAATGGAGAAAGAAAAGCTGTATTACTCTCTACATCACCAACATTTACCAATAAAGGGAAGAAAACATAAATATTTAAGGAGATATAATTGCTAAACACCTTGACTTGATTGTTACACTATATATATATATATATATATATATATATATATATATATATATCTCACCCTGTACCTGATAAATAATGTACATTTAGTTTGTGCCAATTGCAAATACATTTTAAAGAAAATAAGTTAGTCTTAGAAAAGGAAAGATAATCTTTTTTGAGAGTAAAGAAGGTGAAGGATAGATAAGAATCTAGAAGGATCAGAGAAGGAAAATTCAAAAAGCTCATGATTGACAGCCATGAATTAACTGTGACTATTTTAAATTCTCTAAGCCCTAGTTCCATCAACTATATAAGAAATATTATGATTGTCTTTAACTATTTCAGCTGCTTGAGGTGAAAAATAAGTGGAGTAAACCTATGCATATCAAAGCTATTTGAAACCCTCAAATGCATTGTAGGAATTCATGTATGCTTGTGTGTGTGGCACTTATTGTTAAAAACAGGTCAAGATTTTCCATTAGGAAACATGCACAAAGTTCTATGGAATGCAGAACAAACTGGAAAGTATTTTTATATATTTACAATGCTAATCTTCTTATGCCAAAGCTAACAATAATACAAAGATGTTTAGGCAAATTGCATTTAAAAATATCAATGCAAAAATTCTAAATCAAATGGTAGCTAATATAGTCTATCCATATATTGAAGTCAGAGGCTAAATTCTCAAGTCATCAAATAAAGGAAATGTAGAATATAATAAGAATTCCTCTTCAAAAATTGTATTATACATTCAAAATGTTGTGCAACCATCACTTCTTATCTATTTCCAAAACATTTTTGTCATACACATGTATATATACATAATAAGACATGCAAGCAGGAGAGAGGAAGAGGATTATTAGGGGCTGGATGAACATGAGAGGGTAATGGAGGTGAGAACACAAGCAATGTACAATGATATTCTTTTATCAAATGTCATAATGAAACTCATTAATTTGTCAGTGTTAGAAAATCTACTAATATATTGAGTATTATGCATATAACTAATATTAGGTCATGGCCTGCAGCGGTGGCCCTGTGGCATCCGATCCCATCAGATCTCGGAAGCTAAGCAGGGTCGGGCCTGGTTAGTACCTGGATGGGAGACCGCCTGGGAACACCAGAAGCTGTAGGCTTGGGAGAAGGACCTGGCAACCCCCTCCCAAAAATCAATCTGCCATTGAAAACCCTATGAACAGCAGAGAAGCACTGACAATAGTGTTTCTCCTGTTGTACAGAGGGTCGTACAGATTATAAAATATATATTTAATAGATGACAGAAAGACATTTCACAAAATCAAACTTCAATTCCTGTCCTTAAAAAATTGATAATAAAATAGTAAGATATGTGATGAACCTATATGAAGAAAACTTTAAAATCTACTTGGGCTTATAATCAAAAGAGAATTGAAAGACAGGAAAGACGTTTTTATCCTTGAGTAGAAAGAAAAGGGTGTTGCACTCGTTAAAGGTCATGAAATACCTTCAAATTATCAATGATATTAGTGAAAATATTAACAATTTTTGGGGAAACTTGAGAAAGTTTACTAAAGTTTATCCAAAAAATGTACACATGTAAGAAGAGTCTGAAACATTTTGATAGAAAGAACATGGAGATTGGATTGCCCTATCAGATATTTAAAGCAATCTATCATTGTCACCTGGCACAGAGTAGGGAAATGTTTTGATCTGCTGTACATATGGTCGCGATGAGTCAGACTCGACTCGGCACCGAACAACAACAATCATTATCACATGATTAAATAGGACAGGACAGAATGAATAGTGTAATATAGGTCCAAATAAATATAAAATTCATAATATTATTGTCATGATTTGGATATGGTTTGTTTCCAAAGGTTCATGGATTGGAAGTTTGGTCCCTAGTGTAGTAGGCTTAAGGTGGTGGAACCTTGAAAAGGTGGGATCAGGTAAAAGGTAATGAATGTATTAATACTGCCTCATGGGAGTGGCTTAGATCCTGGGACAGTGGATTATAACAGAGCAATCCCAGTACCTCTCCATTGTCTTGCTTCCTTGCTCAAACACATGTCCTTCCTGCATGTGGCCAGTTCCCTTTCCAGTTTTCCACCATATTTTGGTGCAGACAGTGGGAATTCTCTAAAACACTGACACTACACTGTTTGGAATCTCCACCCACCAAAATTGTGAACAAAGTAACTTCCTTTTAGTGATGTGAGAAGCATATTTTATTTTTCTCCCTTAAATAAAGGCAAATAAAAATAATAGCCTAATGCCATTTTCAGCTCTCAGATCGGCAGGTATTAAAATTCTTGATTATATTCTGTGCCAGTTTACCCTGTTTACAGTCATCAAAAATTTCAAATTGTACACCTTTAGAAATGGCAATTATATCAGTAAAATTTTATCTATGCATATGTTCATAACAGTTCTCAGTAATAATATGCAAAGATATCTATAGCAAGACTAGTGATAGCAAAAAGGTGGAATCTACTAATTATTACTCAATGAGGGATAAGTAAATAAACTGTAGCATATTTACATTGTGCAATATGAGGGCACTGTTAAAAAGCATAACATACATCTCTGTGTGTTGCTCTAAGAAAATATGGAAGATACATTGTAAAAGAGAAAAGCAAGGTATAGAAAAAATAAGGACCATAATTTCCTTTTAGTTTTTGTGAAAAATAATTGTGGTAGACAGACTCTAAGGTGGCCTTCATGATCCTGCCTCCTGGTAATAACGACTGTGTAATCCCATTTCCTTGAGTGTAGGCGACATTTGTGGCTTGCATGTAACAAACAGAACACCAAAAGTTAATAGAATGCAGGTGACTATGTGTACAGGATTATTTTACATAAATTTGTAATGCCTATTTCTTGAGATGACACTCTACTGATTTTAAGTAAGTCAGCAGCTATGCTGGGAAGGCCTACATAGCAAGGGAAGCCTCTGGCTGACAACCATCACAAACTTGATGGCCTCGGTACAAAAGTCCACAAAGAACTGAATGTGGTTAACAACCCACCTGAATTTAGAGGGAGATCTTTCTTAGTTAAGCTTTAGATAAGACCTATATTACAGGTTTGTGAGCCCATAAAACAGAGAACTCAGCTAAGCCATGACCAGACTCCTAACTCCATAAAATTGTGAGATAATAAATATATGTTGTTTTAAGTTGCTACATTTGTGGTAATATCCAACTCAGTTAATAACACAAATGTATGTTTTTATGTTTAGGCATAGAACTTAAAGTATGCACAAGAAGGTATTGTTGTTAGGTGCCATCAAGTCAGGTCTGACTCACAGTGACTCTCATAGGGTTTTCAATGGCTGATTGTTTGGGGATTGCTTTGGGAGTGGATTGTCACATTCTTTTCCCATTTTTGTGTTGCTGGGGATCAAACCTGGGTCCTCAGAAAGTATAGAGCAGCACTCTACCAACTGAGCTAATCCAGTAGCCATAAATATGGAAAGTGAGAATAATGAATCAGGGGTTGGAGAGATAGCTTTACTTTTCACTTTATACACATTCCTAACACTAAAAAATGCAATCATGAATCTGTGTCACTTTTAAAAAAATTAAAAACAAGGCAAGAATGGGCCTTATCTGTAAAGGAATGTCAGGAGATATCTGAAATCTTTACCATTGGAGGTACTTTACAGATTATTGGTTTAATGATGCTAACCTCACCCCATCCCTTCTGTTATGGATGGAAAAACTAAGACAAACAAGTGAAATAACTTATTTTCTGTATGCTTCCACAACATCCTTGTGCAGTTTACAATAAAAAGGTGGACATCATAGGAAATTTCTTTAGAAAATAGCAAGAGGTATGTAATGGAGAAGAAGATTGACATGGTGGTAACCAAGAACAGATTAAAAAGGTAGTTGCCAAAACTGAGCACAAACCTTAGCTTTCAATTCCTAATTAGACAAGGCAAAATGGGATATAAAATATTTTACATAGTTTTTATTATATGGTAAAGAAATGCATCCCAAATGAGCCAAAAGAAAGTCTTTGTAGTATAAAACTCAAATGGATAAGTCTGTGAATCTTTATAGACAGAACAACTGAGCCCAGTAAAACACAATGGATATAAACATGGAATTTTGTGGCAATATAGACAGGCTTCCATTCCAGCAATATCATTTTGTGTTTTCTTTAAGCTTAAATTTTCTTGTATGTAATAATCAGGATAATACTATTTTTCCTATAGGACATATGAAATATTATGGGCTGGGATTTAGCTCAGTTGGTCGAGTGCTGCTTAGCATTCTCTGAGGACCAGGGTTTCATTCCCAAAACTGCAAAAATGGGAGAATAACTTGGCAATTCACCCCCAAAGCAATCTCTAAACAATCAGCCATTGAAAACCTTATCAGGGTCACTATGAATCAGACTCGACTTGATAGCACCTAACAACAACAATATAAGATATAACAACAACATAAGATAAGATATTATAAAAAGTAAGCTCACCACAGTTTCTGCTCTAATTAATTTTTCAGGAGACGTTAGAGTTGCATATATATGTATATCTTGAAACTGAAGATCTTACAGGGCATACAGAAATAGTTTTCATACAAAACCTTTTTTTACCTTGGTAAAAGCCAAGGATGTGATAGTAACAACTATTGCTGTGGGGGATTTTCAAGGAAAGAGGAAGCTCACAGTCACATAACCAGAATGTGAGAAAGACTGATTAAAACTTGATTTCCTGGTTTCCAATTCAATGCTTCTTTCACCGCATTTTATCCTGCTGCTTGAAATGAGAAGTTGGCATGACTGGATGCTACAAACTGCACTGCCTGCAAGGGTTTTCTCCCGCCCATCCATTTGGTTCTGCTATTCCTAGTTGTGCAATAGGGAGAGGATGTTATAATTGTTTATTATTGTAACAGTATTGAGATCTAAGCAGGGAAGGAATTTCCACTTGCTTTACACAGCCGTTTCATTAGCTGTTTTCCTCTCTGCAGGTCTGTGGCTGACACATGTTACACTGTTTTCTTTTGTGTTACTTAAACTGGCCCCTAAGCTTGCAATTTGATGCTGCCTTCTCTGCTCCCCACAGGCAGAGTGTCAGGAGGGCACTCTTCTGGCATGTGCCTTCCCTCCTTGACACATGTTTGTCAAACTGTCACTTAACCTTTTAGATGGTTAATTTCTTAGTAGATTTTCCAAAGGCCTTATAAGAGCATAACATCCCAGCCCAGCCCTCCACATTTCCAGGGAGAGTTCCAATTTAAGGACCTTTCCACCTGGAGCCACCAGTGCCTGAGGAATTTGTCCTCTTATTTCAGGTGGCTGAAGTGTGTGTTTGCAGAAAACAGATTTCCAAGCAAGCCCAGAAGTCTAATAAGCAAGAGCAGTTTGTAAAGGGATAGCATCTATAATCAGATGTTCCTCAAGACATCAGAGGTGTTTAGGCATGCTGAATTATCATTTGGTGGACCTTAGGGAAAATTTCAATGGGGAAGGATTGGAAGATTGGGAGACAGTAAACATAGGAAGTAGAAGTTCTGGAATGGGATGGACCTAATTAAAACTCATGCCTGACTCAAAACTTGACAGTTTCAGTGCAGTCTACTTTCAATTACTGGGACAGGCAATAGAACCATTTTAAGTGATAAACAGGCAAAGAGCCTACATTTTTTAATGCAGAACTTATGGTGGATAAGATTTAGTGGTGCTAGAAAGATTTATGGAAAGTTCTATTTCACATTAAACATTCTTTGTAGCACATTATTTGTTATTGTTGTTGTTAGGTGCTGTTGAGGTGTCCAACTCATAGCTACCCTATGTACAACAGGTGAAACACAATGGTCAGTGCTTCTCTGCTACTCATAGGGTTTTCAATGGCTGATGATTTTTTTGGAGTGGGCTGCTGGGTCCTTCTCCCAAGCCTACAGCACCTGGTGTTCCCAGGTTGTCTCCCATCCAAGTACTAACAGGGTCCAACCCTGCTTAGCTTCCTAGATCTGACGGGACTGAATAGCACAGTGGTACTGCTGCAGACAGCACATTATTTAGTCCACCTAAAACATGTTTTAGGTGGATTTATACCCTGCTATTTTTCCTAAGCAATTTAAAGTAGTTTCTGACTTAATACATAATGCAAAGTAAATTTTTAAAGGGAAAAAACCAAAGCAGAGATATCTATAGCAGTGATTCACAATTGTGTTCACCAGAATCATCTGAGGATTGTATTAAAACACAAATTGTGCTCCCTAACTAGAGAGTATTTATTTCAGTGAATCTTGGGTGGGACATGGGATTCTGCCTTTCTAACAGGCTTTCAGGTGATTTTGATGCTGCCAGTCCAGGGACCACATCTTGAGAAGCACTGCTCTAAAGTAAACAGAAGAGATGTTACCTAAGCACTCAAGATTAATCAGTTATTACAACATCACCCTAATCTTCAAGGGAATTCATATTGACTGAGCATCCCCTTTAAGCCAGTACTGTGTTGGATGTTTTATGTATGTTTATTTTGTTATTTAATTTATCTCTAAGACTCCAGAGAACTAAGTGAAAAAACAATAGAAATATATTGTATCAAGGCATTTTTTGAGACAAGGTCTTACTATGCAGCTAAGGCTGGTCTGAAACTCACTGTAATTTAGGCTGCTCTTCAACTTGCTATTCTTTGCTTCCTAAGTGCTAGAATTACAGGCTTCCACCACCATGCTCAGCTATTGTTTCAGTTAATTTCTGATAAGGAGAGACTTTACATGTTTATCTGGGGAAACAAATGCATTAAAAAAAAAGCTCCAAATATTCCCTGGGAGGAAGGGACCAACTTACCCAAGACAGAATCAAGGACACAGGAACGTTATTCACTGTTACAACCTTATCCCCAGTTAATAACTCCCACTCAATCTTTCTCGTACTCTGTGCACATTCCTAAAAACATCTAGCTCTCATGAGTTGTCAACTATTCCATAATAAGGTATCAGCTGATAAACTGTGTCAATAACATTCAATGGGTTCCTAGTTTGTACCACCTCAGTATCAGGTTATACTGATACTGAGACAGCTATACAGATAAGTAAAATATTTTTTTAAGAAAAAAAGGCATTTAACAAAGAAGAAATTGTTGAATGTCAAGCAAAAGAGAAATCTATTGTGCTAAAGGAGGGCAAGATACCAAAGTTAGATTGTAGAAACAAATGGAATTATGCTAGTAAATTTAGAAGAGTTTGCAAGTCAGTGTGGTCTTATGGAAAAACAAATAAAACTAAGGAGAAGCCAAGAGAATTGTATTCTTTGACCACAATAGTGAGTGAAGCCAAGAAGACAGTAGGAGATAAAAAGTAATGAACATTTAAGCAAAAGCCAAACTGATCAGGAACCATTACTGAGTACTCTAATAGTAAGACTGCCTTTGTGATTATGGCCATCATCTGGAAAAATAAATGCAAATGAAGTCAACAGTAATTAGGTGTGTAGACACATAAGACTGAGGTGACTTCATCTTGGGGACAGGTCTGGTAAACGTGTGGGAAAAGTTTGTGTCAAAGACAAAATATGAGGTCATTATAGAAATAATTTGGTTACATATGAAAAGGTAAAATTGAGCCCATACTCTTGAGAGCATCTAGGTATGGTGGCTATCAGTTGTTTCTTTCATTGATCTTGGTCAAATCTAATGAATATTATAAATAATGTGGTTACATATTATTGCTGTGAAATAAGCTTGAATTAGTAAATATCAGAGGATTGTCTTGGTGATTTGCAGAAGCTATTGTGGAAACATTGTAACTTGAGAAGTTGGTTCTCTCTGTACTTTGATGAGCCTAGAGGATTGACCTTATTCAGATGGAGTAGGGGAAGAACAAGGAACCAAAGAAACAGCCTATATATTTGAAGTACATCTTCTCCCAGGGGCATTTTTGTTTCAATGGAGAAATTTGAAACACTGGAAAATTTTTTAAAACCCCAAAATGAATCTTTTTTTTTTTTTTTTGATACAGGGTCTCACTGTGTAGCTCAGGCTGGCCTAGAACTTGCTGTGTAGACCAAGCTGGTTTTGACCCTCTGGCCTCTGCCTCCTGAGTGCTGGGATTAAAGTATGTGCCATGACATCCAGCTCCCGAATGAATCTTCAATATATCTAAAATACCATGACAGAGTATAAGAGGCTGAAATTGTGCTTGTCCTCAGATTCTTCTTCCCCTTGGGTTTTCTCTTTCTTATTTATTGATTTGTCATTGTTTTCTTATTGTTTGTCCCTTCACTATGTGTAGTCCAAGTGCTCTTCACTTTGCCTGGCTTATAGTAGATTGTCAATAAATACCTGTTAGAAAAGTGAATTAATTAATTAATAATAAAAGAGAAAAAAGTCATTCTAAATTACTGGCCATTGGCTATGGATCTCATCTCTGAAATGTGGTCCCATGTTATTTAGTCTGGACTTGGTGAAGGGTTTTTTTAATCATACTATCGGAAGTGAAAGCAAGTTAGAAGTCTAGCCAATGTACTCATAGGCCTAGGAATAAAATTTCAAGGATTTTATATAGTTTCAGAAAATAATGCCCAGAAGGTATAATAAACAATGTGTGCATTGGTTCCTATTTTTTACTTTTCCACTTGTAAAGTCTTCTTTGTTTCTCCTTTCATGTATGTGTGCCTCAGACTCCTTAGGTAGAGATTTTTTCAGTTACATTTCAGAACCAAAATCTCTCATTTTATCTTTGAAATATTTAATATCCATCTAGGCCCTCACTAAATCTTTTTTATTGATTGGGTCACAGAAGTTTCTTAAAATGAAAAGACCAATGTTTAAGGTAATGTACCTCAGGTGTCTTAGCTTTTACTGGCTGCAGAATTACAACTAATTTCAACATTGGTATTCAGGGCAATACACAACTGGATCCATTACAACTGTATAAACTTTGATACAAGTATATTCACCAGCTATTTTAATAGGATCTGCGTGTCCTTTATCTATTTTTCCTTAGGGTGATTAGATTTATCCCACTAAGCTCAGTTCCCTTGCCTCTGAGAACTGTATGTTGATCATGTCCTTAAGTAAATTAGCTCAGTCTGTGGCATGTGGAGACATTAATGCAATTGGTTCATGAGAATAGCAGCAAAGGATCCATGTGAAAAGATATCTTCTCTGTCTTAGTAAATGTGGCATCTCCAGCACCTAGAAGAGGGTTTGTCTCTCAATAGACACTCCATAAAATCTAGTGACTAAAAAACATGAATCTCCCAACCTTCAAGGTAATGTTTCCCTTTAAAGATTTTTAAATATTGAGAATTATGTATCCAAAGCAATACTTTGTAAATAGATGTCTAAATAGTTCAATTTATATACAATGTTAAATAAAGGTGCCCAGAGTGTAGTGTCAGGAACTTACTACAGTTTTATTATCTTTGCTCTTGTCAATTTCATTATACTTTGTAGAAAGGGAGTGCGTATGGACAAAAGAGGTATATGTTTTCAAAGAATTTAGGAAAGACTGAATCCAAAGAGGGACATTTCAGTGTCTCTCCAGCTCTCTACCAAAAGGAGAGTGCCCTGACAAGCTAAACTACATATTAAATTCTCCTTCACAGATTTATCACCACAATGCAAGAAGTATGTCTGATTATCCTTGTGTAACATATAATTTAGTCAAAAAAATGTCATCCAGTATTCATTCCCTTGTTGTTTTGATTCTGTGCTTAAAAGTCACTCTCCAGTTCGTAATTTCGTTCATTCACTCAAGAAATATGTACTGAGTGCTATTCTACACTGGGCATATTCTAATATTTTGAGTGTTCTAGGGACACAACATTCACCCAAAGCCTCTGCCTAAATGGAGATTACTTTCCAGCAAAAGAAGACAAAATATTTTAGAAAATGAAACAATCAAAAAATCATATAGTTTAATAAATGCTGTGATATCAATGGAACCAAACCATCTGACAGAAAATAATAGGATATTAAAGGGATGCATAAATTACTGAGGTGATGAGAGTTGCAAGGCTCTCTGAGGAGATGGTATTTGAAATGATCCAAATGATGAGAAACAAGCCAGATATGTAAAGATATGAATAAAGTGTATCTAAGGAAGAGGCGACAAAAAATATAAAGAACTTAAGGTAGGAATGATCTTTAAGTATAAGGAGGGGATGAAGGTCAATGTAATTGAAGGGTATTGTACAAGGGAGGGCATTATATAATATGGGATGTGAGAAGTAGACAAGAACCAGATATTGTTGGGTCTTGTATGTATACAGCTTGCACTTGATTCTACCTGTAGTAGGAAGGCACTGGAAAGTTTTAAGTGGGATGTATTGTTTATACTGTTGTATAGAGAGTGCAGTTGGTAAGGGAAAAAGTGCAGAAGCTTGTAATAATCTAAAAAAGAGATGTTAATGGCTTGGACTAATGAGGTAGCAGTGGAAGTGGTGAGAAGTAGTTGGATTAGGGATATATTTTGGGGATAGAGCACCAACAGGACTTCTTCATAAATTGGATGTGGAAGTGAGGTAAAGAGAAGAGTCAGATATAATTCCTAGGCTGTTGGTCTGAGTGACTAAGTGAATCGTACTCAATCTGCTGATGGGGAAAATTGACAGAGTAGGTTTTTGGGTGTATGGATATTCATACAAACAGTAATAAAGAATTCTTCTCTGTTTATTTCCCGGAAGGGAGAATGGATATATTCCCTTGGTAGCTTTTGGGCAAGTATAAGATTTATCCTTTCTTCAGTTATATTATTTTTAAAAGAGATATAATGGTAGCATATATGTCATAAGGTTATTGTGAGGATTAGATGAGATAATGCACAAACATGTTCCATCCAGTGTTTGCAGCAAGTAAGCACTGAATAATAGAAGTTGTTATTTTCGTTTAATATAATATAGTGTATATATACAAATAACTGGTAATTATAAATATCTTGTCTGCAACCATAGCACCCTGGCATCTGATCCTGTCTGATCTAAGAAGCTAAGGAGGGTCAGCCTGATTAGTCCTTAGATGGGAGACTGCCTGGGAATAATATATGGTGTGCAGGCTAGAGGAGAAAGACCCGGAAACCAAATCTTGAAACAATCTGCCATCAAAAACCCTATGAATAACAGAGAAGCTGTGACAATAGTGCCAGACATGGCACAGCGTCAGGGAGTATTTCATTCTGTTTTACATAGGATCGCTGAGTCAGACCCATCTTGACAGTGCTTAACATATATGTGATAGTTATAAATGCTTTATAGTTTTCAATAATTTTTAAAAAATTTATTATCTCCTTTGACCTTTTTTGTGTCCTTAAGGTGACAATGACATGAGGTTTACAAACATAACTTGGCAAAGTTCAGCCAGCTAGTGAGTACCAGCAGTAGAATTATATTGTTCTGTTATGGATTAGAGATCAAATGTCCCCAAAAGGCCATGTGTTAAAAGCTTAGTTCTCAGCTGATAACATTGTTGAGAGGTGGTAGAATCGAGAAGGTGGGGCCTAGTGGGAAGAAATTAGGTCATTGTGGACATGCCCTTGAAGGGGTTATTGAGACCCTGGTCACTTTCTCTTTCCCCCTCCATCCATCTGTTTCTCGCTCTTTCCTGGCTGCCATGAGGTGGGTGTCTTTGCTCCACCACACATTCCTTGCCGTGTTGCTCTGCCTCACCACAGGCCCAAATCAACAGGGATAGGTGATCATGGACTGAACCTATGAGATTATAAGCCAAAATACATTTTCTTCCTTCTATGTTGATTGTTCATTATCATAGCAATGGAAATCTAAGTAACATATATTTAACTATAAATACATATGTTTTCGTTCTAGGTTGCATGTAATGCATTTGATTATGTTTCTCAGTAAGATTGATTTTGTTTCCCTTAAAAGTAATGAAAGAATCATACATATGAATGAAAAGCTGTTTGAATGTCTCCTCAAACTTCTGCCACAATTATATTGGTTTGCCTCCTGCATACCAACCCCATTTCACACGTAACTAAGTATATTATGCTTGGTGTTTATCCAGGTTGAATCCCCTAGATTAGTTAAGATCTTTTAACTACTTAAAATCATGGAATTCTGAGAGAACATTCTTTGAGGACCATCTAGTCTAGTATGTTCAACTACACCTTGTGAATTAAATTTAGTAGGTCATGACTAGTGGAATTTTTATGAAAGATAATAAAACATAAAATAATATTAAACTAAATCTCATGGATAAAAGGTAAAGTATATTATCTGGAAAATTTTGTAAAAATCTAGATACATATATTCATGTATGTGCATTGGATTATAATGTAAAATATATTGATTATTGTGAATCATGATCAAAAGTTTTAAAAGCCATTAATATAGTTGAATCTTTTCTATTTTTAATAATAAAGAAGGTAAGATTCAGTAGAAGATAGTCTCTAGCCCAAGCTCTCACATCTAATAATAATAATTGAGATTGTTGTTGTGAGGTGCCGTCGAGTCGGTATCCGACTCATAGCGACCCTCATAGGGTTTTCAATGGCTGACCATTTTGGGATTGCCTTGGGAGTGGATTGCCAGGTCCTTCTCCCATTTTTGCGGTGCTGGGAATTGAACTCAGGACCTCAGAGACTGCAGTGCAGCACTATACCAACTGAGCTAAATCCCAGCCCTAACTGAGATTAGGATTTAGATTTATTGATTCCTTGAATCCAGAGTTTTTTGAACAACCTATAGAACCTCTCATCTCAGATTTGTTTTGTATTTGGTTAGTGATGTGATCTATGCTTACAGAAAATTTTAGGGGTAACAAAAAAATTTCTTTCTTTGTGAATTCATGTTTATTAGGAGTGAGAACCCATATCATCCTGATTCAATCATGACCAAAATTGATACACATATATGCATGAAGGGACTGTTGATTAATCAGACTGGGCATCCAAATAGCTTTATTTACATTAGCTTTAAGAATTGTCTTTTAGAGTTGTATGAAGTATTCCTATGTGATTACATTAGTCATCTATAGCTGCAAAACAAATTACCCACAAACGTAGAGGCTCAAAACAATATTGTTGTTTTTAGGTGCCATCCAGTCAGGTCTGACTAATAGCGACCCTACATACAACAGAATGAAACACTCCTGACACTGTGCCATGCCTGCCACTTTGTCAGTGCTTCTCTGCTATTCATAGGGTTCTGAGTTTCTTAAAACAATCTGCACTTACTATATTTCTGTGAGTCAGGAATCAGGGAGAACTTTAATTGGTTGATTCAGGCTCTGGGTCTCTCATTTGGTTGCAAGCTCATTCGTGTGTTTTTTGTCATTTCCTTATCATGTGATCTTCTCAATAGGGCTGCTTAGAAGAAGGTTTCATCCTCCAATCAAGTGATGCAAGAGAGGAAGCTAGAAAGAATGCCTAAAGCAAAATAATCTATTCTTGGAAGTAGCTTCACTTCTCTTTTATACTGTTGATCACAAAAATTAACCCTGGTATAATGTAGGAGGAGATTCTGCAAAGCTATGAGGAGATGGAGAACTTTGGGGGCTCTCCTAGAGGCTGGCTACCATAATGATCTTATTTTATTTTTCTAACTCTGTAATGGTTGTATTTTGGAGGGATAAAAATGTTATTTTTCAAGGAAAACTATTGAGAGATATAAAGTGGCAATCTACAATTCAACAGCAAGATAATTGTGGATTCTATTTGAATATATTATTCGAGGTCAAGAGACACATCTGATTCTTTTTGCATCTGTGACAAAGTTCCTAACATAGTATCTTTTACATAACTAAGTGCTTGATAAACTCTATGACAATTTAAAAACATGAAAATCTTTGACATTCCTCTCTTTGAAATGGGTCTATGTCCTCTTCCTTTGAATCTGGGCAGGCTTGTGACTAGTTAACCAATATAAGAAAGCAGAAGTGATCCTCCCTTCAAATCTTTCCAAGCCAGGCCCCAGACATTACATTGCAGAGAAAAGGCAAGAATCCATGTTTTCTTAGGTTCAAATGAAAGCAAAACTGTGTGTAAAGGATCAACATCTGATTTATTCTGCAAAAGTGGAACCAGGGTCCTGTTTCTTTGGAAACAACAAATATAAAATAGATATGGAAACTCCTTATCAGAAATTGTGCATTTGGTTTGTAAGTCAAGCCTTCATCTCTAGGTCAAAGTCACTTAGATCCTCCAGGCGAGATTATGGTATTTCGTTGTTATTGGTATAATTTCAAACAGCAAGTTTTCTGATAACCTATGATTTCAGAAAACACTGTTCCTTAGAAAGCACCAGTCATCCAAAGAAAAGATGTGTTAGGACATTTTTTAGCTATAGGATGTCCTAAGGAGAAATATAGTTTCCTGTTAACTTTGCAACTAGCTTTATCTGTGCCTGCTATCCCACCTCAGTAATCAGAAAAATAGACTTTTACATTTTATCTCATTTTATGCCAGCAGTATGAGAAATAACATATTCCAGCTTTTGTAAATTAAGGGAGCATGGTAAGAAAAAAAATAGGTATTTTAGAGGGAAGTAGGAGACAAGAAGTGGAAACATAAAGTATCAGGTAGGAAAAGCAGATCTAATGTGAAAAGGCCAGAGTGAAGAATCTGGATGCTGAAAAAAAGGATGGAGGCACAGATAAGCCTGCATCAAGAAAGGATCTATAATTATTTTTATTCCTTCAAGTTAGATTTAGCTCCCACATATAAGTGAGAAAATATGATATTTCTCTTTTTGAGTCTGGATTAATTTGCTTAGGATGACGTTCTCCAGTTCAATCTATTTTGCTGAAAATGACATCATTTTTATTGCTGAGTAATATTCCATTGTGCACACACACACACACACACACACACACACACACACGTATATATATATATATATATATATATATATATCCATAGTTTTTCAATCCACTCCTCTATTGATGGACATCTTGGTTGATTCCATACTCCTACAATTGTGAAGACAGCTGCATTAAAAGTGAAAATGCAGGTATGATGAGTTATCTTCCTTATCACATAGTTGTTGTTAGAGAAATAAACAGATGTAGATAGATACTGCTGATATGTAAGGTAATTTAATGTATATAGGATTTATTTGTTTAATTTCCAGTGTGGCCTTATTTTTTTCCTTCCAAATATTTGGACCAGGACATAATACATCATTATTGCTCCCAAGGAACCAATTAAAGAGTGGGGTTTCACTGTTCTTCTATCCTCTGTAATTAAACAATATTGTAATAATCTAAAAATCAGAAAGGATCTACAGATATAATGTTATAACAGAGCCATGATTTTCTTTCTTTCTTTTTTTCTTTCTCTCTCTTTCATTCTATCCTTCCTTCCTTCCTTGCTTTTTTTGTAGTACTGTGAGTTGAACCCAGGGCATCACACATGGTAGTCAAGTGATCCACCACTGAGCCACACTCTCATCCCTCTTTTTATTTTTTCTTTGAGACAGTCTTGATAAGTTATACAGACTGTCTTTCACCTGGACCATGAAATCCTCCTGCCTCTGCCTGCAGAGTAGTTGGGAATTATAGGCATGTGCCAAAGTGCTCAGCTTCAGAACCATGCTTTTCAAATGTACCACTAAAACTCATAGTGGGGGTAGACTTTTATCATTATTTTCTCTTTTCCTTCCATATCTCACTCACAACACCGGAACCATTTCAATTTTTCACTTCTCCTCTTTTCATGGATATCAATTTTAAGTTTTTTGCTTTTCTCCTTCACAAACAATGCAAAACACAAAGTTTTAGTCTTCTAGTGTTTTCCCCAGGGTTTTCAAATTCTAAATTATCATTTTATATTTATACTGACAATATGTGCCTCTCTACTACCTAGATAACCATTTATGGCAAAGAGATATAATGGATTACTAAGGAAAATGAACATAATGAGAAAAAAGTGAAATGGCAAGATCTGGCTCTTATAAGTTAATGACTAGTAGAGAGGAGTGACACTAAGTCAATGTAGTAGACTAGCTCTTCTAGTTCCCTTTGGAAAGATGATGGGAAACTTATTCATGACTAACTTCTAAAAGATAAAAAGAGAGAGAAATCTATATGCTTTGATTCTAGTTTTGGTCTTAACCATAAGTTTTTGGTTAGATCATTTAGCCTCCCTAAGCCTCAGACTGATAATCTCCAAATGGACTCTGATTTGTCCAATTTACCTCACAGGGCTATACTCCTGAAAAGTAAATGGGTATTTCAGTAATGAATACACATCTACTCTCCTCTATTTCAGTACAAAACCATCTTAAATTATGTATACACACTCATGCAAATACATATATGTATGTGTGTATGTGTATTCCTAATTAATTTTCAGGGGACTCTCTGAAATAATTTGAAATAATTTGCCTTTGGGTCTGTAGGCTTTACTTTTATTCAGACTATTTCATTGGCTCTGTTATATTCATATCCAGTTTTCGAGGCAAAACAGGCAATGCTTGTCACTGTGCTTGTGTCTGTATAAGAACACTCACCTTAAAAGTCATCTCTGCTCTCTCTTAAGTGAAACAGCAAAAGGCAACAAATGTCCCTTCTGTAGGTTAATGACCTCCCATGAGCTCCAAACACATACCATCTGGAGGAGGACCAAACAGGCATGTGGCAGCCTGTGACTGTTACCCCAGGGGAGAGCACACTTGTTAGATTATGATTTCCAGCCTGAAAAGTGACCCCCTGTTGATGCCTTGTGTGAGGGTAGAGTTTATTTGATTTACATTTGCATGTGATTAGCCAGGCACAATCTGAATAGGTGGTACTTAAACCAAGGCAGTCTCTCTCATCTGACAAAAGAAAGAAATCAGGAGGAAATTCTAAGCCAGAGGAAATTCCCCCATCCATAAATGGGATGTGATGTTGTGCTGTTACAGCCTCCTCCAAAGGAGAACTGGATGCTTATGCCTAAGTGCATGCCCCATATACTCATTAAGTTTGTTGTGGGGAGATTTTGCCACTTTTTTGGCAGCCATGAAATCACATTGGCAGAGAGATTCTTCAAAGTCACAGCACAGATTCCAGTGTCCCTGCACTCTGTATTGTGGGGCACTTGCCTCAGGAATATTTCCTTATGGGAATTGAGCCAACCTCAAATCATGAAGGCCAGCCCAACATGATGTTATGAAATTGGTGAAGTAAATTTTCGGAATTTTTAGTGTCCTTTTGTGTCCCTTCCACTTGCTATCCCTCCACACTCCACATCTTTTTGTCGTTGTCGTTGTTGTTGTTGTTGTTTCTTAAATCAAAAACTCAGGCATGAATGTGTGTGTGTGTGTGTGTGTGTGTGTGTGTGTGTGTGTGTGTGTGTGTATCCTCAGGTCTTTTAAGTAAGTTCTTTTTGGACATTTGCATTTTGTAAGAATGGGAGGATATTTACAGAAGGCCAGATATTCTTCAAACTGTAAGGAATAGACAGAGTCTTGGGAAAGGAAAGGAAAGTCTTGGGAGTCATTCTAACCCCTATCTCAATCAAATTATATCACTTAAGTAAGACAACTATTTCATTGACTCTTACAATGTGCCAGACACTTGGCTAAATACTTTATCTACATTGTCCTATTTGATCACTCAACAAGTATATGAAATAGAGGCTACTGTGATCTCCATTTCATAGATGAGAAAACAGGGGCCTAAAGAGGTTTAAGTACCACAAACAAGGAACAAGGTCACATAATTAACTGCTGTTGTTATTGTTAGGTGCCATGGAGTTGAGTCTGCTTTATAGGGACCCTATGTACAAAAGAATGAAACATTCCCTGACATTGTGACATGCTTGGCACTGTGTCAGTGCTCCTCTGCTATTCATAGGATTTTTAATGGCAGATTGTTTGGGGATTGTATTGGGAGTGGGCTGCTATGTCCTTCTCCCACTTATATGGTGCTGGAGATCGAAATCAGGGCAAGCTCAGAGCAGCACTTTACCAACTGAGCTAAACCTGAGCCCCCACATAGTTAATACATGTGAGAAATGGTGTTGAATCCCATAGTGAAATCTTACATTAGGCAATCTCATTCAGAATATAATAACTGCATATCTCACTACCTATCTATAAGGCTAATTTTCTACGAGGGGGGGGCTCTAAAGCCAGACTATATCTCAATAAAAGACCTGTCTTATCTCACAACCTTCTAAGATAACAAGATTGCCAACCAGTTACCCTCATAGTCTGAAGACTGACCTCCTTTGGAAGAAAAGAAAATATGTTGATTTCACACAGGCTCTTAATACTAGATGGACCTACATTGAAGAGGGCAGGTTTATCCAGCAGAATTTACTCATTGAGTGCCGACTATGTATGTCACCTTTTGTTTTAGCTGCTAGGGACACAAGATGGAGCACAACAAAATCCCTTCCCTTATGGATTATACGTCCTAGAGACAGAGACAGACAATAAAACAATTAAATTTTTTCAGATATTAGCATGTGATATTTTCCATGCAAAGTAAATCAGTGTACAGAAAATGGAAATATGAGTGGAGATATGTAATTATAAATAGTCATTAGAGACGTCCCTTCTAAAAAATGACATTTAGCAAAATGAGCTAGGGAACACGTTCTCATTGTTAGAACACAGGGTGAATAAGAAATGCTATTATTATTGTTTTGTTGATATTCTATATTACACTAATTTAGTTTATACTTTTTAATTTTAATTTTTAATTTTTAACTAATACATAAAGTTCCTGTATACATTGTACAATGCCTTAATAGTGTCATACATATTTATCCCCTCAAACATTTATCATTTCTTCTTGGTGAACATTTTCAAAATCCTTCTAGTTTTTTTGCATGTACAGTAAATAATTGCTATTTATAGTCACTACACTGTGCAATAGTACCTCAGAACTTCTAATTGTAACTTAGAACCCACTGATCAACCTTTCTTCATCCCTCTCCCACCTTCGCTCTTCCCAACCTCTGATAAGGACCATTCTACTCTCAACTTCAACAAGACCAGCATTTCTAAATTGCACATATGAGTGAGATCATGCAGTACTTGTCTTTATGTGCCTGAATTATTTCATATAACATAATGATCCCCAGTTCCATCCATGCCAATCTACGTTAAAAAAAACTTAAGCTTTTTCAATGTACTTTTACATCTATTATACTGTTAGATTATCACATACACCCTATGATGTCAGAGGAACAAATAACAGCCCTCTGTAAGCAATAGGAAAACTGAAGTCTGAGGTTAAGTGACAGCTGAACTAAGTACGTTAGTGGTGGAGCCAAAGAAAGTATACAGGATTCTGACTTCAATGTGCAGTATAATTACTACCTTGCCTTTCTTTTCTTTTCCTTTTGTAGTACTGGAGATTGAACCCAGGGCCTTAGCACATATGTTGGGCAAGGGCTCTACCACTGAGCTACATTTCCCACTCTGCTATGCTCCCTGCTATAATTTTGTTTTGTTTTGTTTTACCTTTTCCAATGGAGAATGCTAAATCGCTATGAAGGATGCCAAACATATCATGTCTGGTTGTTTAGATAAATTCTACACACAGAGAAAGCTCTGAGGAACAACAACAAAAATCTCAATCTGAATTCTTCCTAAAAACTGAAATTGGCCTAATGTCAATAGCTGTTAGTAAATAATAGGGGTCATGTGTGCTAACACCTTAGCTTCACAAATGAGAGAACTATAGTGCCAAGAGGAGGAATGACTTTCCTAAACACCCAGGGAGATAGTCATAGTAGCAAAGCTGGGGCAAGAATTCAGATCTTGTTTTGTTATCATACACAACTGTTGAAAGAATGTCATAAGTAACTCTTTTAGAATCAGCATTCAAGGACATTATTTCTACTGGTCCACAATAGTTGCTCTTTCAAGATATCAAATGCACAAAGTAGAAGTTAGTTCAATGTCATGCTGAGAATACAAAGGACCTTCTTAACACTAATGAATCTTTAAGATTTAGAACCTAAAAATCATTACAGGGACAATATATTTAAATTATTCCTGAAATAATCTAACTTGACTTCTATCCCCCACACCTACATGGGTTAAATATGTTAAGCTAAATAACACTTATAAGAGTTTTAAATAAGTATCTGTAATGTGTTTAGTTTGCCTAGCAGAATACTGAGAACTATTGGTCAAATAAGAAAAATGTAAGAGCATCTCACTTTTAGGTCTGCTCCTATCTACCCAGGTGAACATAGTCAAACCCTAGCCACATTTGGAATAAATTTCTTCCAGAAAGGTATAATGGTGGGGAATGAGATATAATCTCCATAGCTCCTTATAGTTAATATTTCATAAATCCATAAATCTCAAATTATACTATATACACCTCAAACTGAACTTTTGGGGTTCCCCCACTTCTAAATCTATTCTATTCACAATTGCCCCTATTTTAGGTAATGGCACCTCCATCCTTCCAGTTCCTCAGAATGAAAAGTTTGGTTTCATTTTTTATTGTTTTCACTCTTAGACCATACACCATGTCTGTCAAAAAATCAGATTGGTTCTGTGTTCAAAATATGGCCAGAATGCAATGATTATTACAACTTCTGTTAGTCCAGCAATGTTACCTCAAGTCTGAATTACTATAAAATTCTTTTTTTTTTTTTTTTTTTTTTTGCGGTACTGGGGTTTGGACCCAGGGCCTCATGCTTGCAAGCTTGCAAGTGCTGGACTACTGAGTTGCACCCCCGGCCCTTTTTTTTCTTTTTTACTTTTTTTGAGACAGGGTCTCACTAAGTTATGCAGACTACCTCTGGTCTTGAACTTGCAATCCTCCTGCCTCCACCTCCCAAGCCACTGGGATTACAGGTGTGCACAACTGCGCCCGGCTATAAAATTCTTCTAACTTGCTTTTCCCACCTCACTCTCCTTCAGTCTTTTCTTAACATAGAAACTAGAGAGACTTTTAAAACTAGAAATCAGATCACCTTTAATTTCACAGTAAAAGCCAAGATCCTGATAATGATCTCCACAGCCCTTGATCTAGTGCCTGTTACCTCCCTGACATTATTTCCTACTTCTGCTCCCCTTTCTCATTTTTTTCCAGCTAGAGGCGACCTCATTGTTCCTTTTCCAAAGATATTTGTTGTGTTATAACTGATATACTGTAGATATCTAATGTATAAAATTTGATGAGTTTGTACCCATGTAAACATCTATACCATCACCACAATCATTATTAATAGATATATCCATCATCTACCAATGATCCTCATTGTTCTTTGAACACCTGAAGCTAATTTCATTCTCTGGGTCAGTGCACTAGAGTGTTTTGCCTGCGTAAAAGGATCTCACCTCAGAGTGTGATCCCTAGATCAGTGGCATCAGCATCACCTGGGAAATTGTTGGAAATGCAAATTATCCTGCCCCATCAGAAATCAATTGAAGCAAAGACTCTGGAATGAGACACAGCAATTTTTTTTTTTTGGTATTGGGGGTTGAACCCAGGGCCTCATGCTTGCATGCTTTGCAGGTGCTGGACTGCTGAGCTGTACCCCCAGCCCTTTATTTTTACTTTTTGAGACAGGGTCTCACTAAATTACACAGACTGCCTCTAGTCTCCAGCTTGAGATTCTCCTGCCTCCGCCTCCCAAGTCGAGTGAGTGGGATTATCGGCCTGCGCCCCAGTGCCTGGACACAGCAAAGTTTTAATAAGCACTCCAGGAGATTATAACACATAATAAACTTTGAGAACTACTGGTGTGTACTCAACATTTAAATAAGATTTATTATTATTATTATTATTATTATTATTATTGCAATACTTGAGGGTTGAATCCACAGCCTTATATATCTTTGTAGTACTCTACCAGTGGACTACACTCCTGACCCATTTTATTTATTTATTTTTTAATTTTGAGACAGAGTCTCACTAAGATACACAGGCTGCCTCTAGCCTGGAACTAGAGATTCTCCTGGCTCTCCTTCTCAAATTGATAGGATTACAGGCATGTGCCACTGTGCCTGGCTTAATTTTATTTTTTTAAATTATTTCTTTGTGGTACTTAGGGATTGAACCAAGGACTTCGCACATACGCTGCCAGTGCTCTACCACTGAGCTGCACACCCAGCCCATTTTTTAATTTTTTATCTTGAGATAGGGTCTTACTAAATTATGAAGGCTGCCTCTGGCCTTGAACCTTCAATACTCCTGCCTCTGCCTCCCAAGTATCTGGAATTATAGATGTGTGCCACCACACCCAGTGATTAAGATTAACTTTAATCTTTTAAAACTGTGTAAGCAATTCTTACTGTGTTTAGTCCAGATATTAGCATAACATTATTAACATTATGATAGAGTTTGATTTAGGTCATACATTGATTTTTTAAGGATCTGAGCATGTGAAATCAATCAGTGCTTGACTGGTCTTTGCTGTAATTTTTCTGCAGATATTTCTACTTTGCTCAGTCTTAGTAAGTGGTCCTTGTGCTTTCCAATCTCTGTTTTTGCTCAAGGTGTTCCTAATGTGTCATATTCTATGCTCATCTCCATTTATTCAACTCCTACTCAGGCCTCAAGGTCTACCTCAATTTCTATCTTCTTCTGGAAACCTACCTTGAATAATCCAGCTCAGAGGAATCATTTTCTTCTTATTCTGAAGTCTCATAGGAATTAATATCTGCACTAAAGCTTTTTCTTAAAATTCTGAGAATTTTCCATTTATCTCTTTATATTATAAATATGTAAGAGCAAGTTTCATGTTTTATATGTTATATAGCCTGCCTAATGCTCTAAACACACTCTCTGTAGATCTAGAAGTGTTCATTACATCTTAAATGCATTAAATATCTTCTTGAACTGCAGACCCACCTGTGTCATGACTAAAATCATCTGTAACAAACTTCGGGACCTAAACCTTCTTGGAAGCCACTTCATCTCACCACTAAAATACCAATGTTTACTACAATGGAATTCACAAACCATCAGCAATTCTTTCTTGCCTTGGCTCATCCTATAATACTATTTACTGAATAATTACAAGTCTCTGAGGTAAAGCCCAGCTAAAGAAATCTGTTAAAGAAAACTCAAATATGTTTAGGCTGTATTTGATGCCAAAGAGGGGAAAGAAGGAGAGAATCAATGTTTGCCAAATGGAAGACTGCACATTTTAATTTGGCATGAAGTATTGATGATGACATCCAACTATCAGCATGTGGTAAGAACCACACCAAGTGATAAACTGTAGCCAACAATGGAGGAACTTTGTTGTTGTAAACTTTCAGTGAGGTGCTGGTAGAAGAGGGCAGGTTGAATCAATGTCATCCTTCAGTATAGTATAGGACCTGGGACTGCCATGGGAGCAGTAAAGGGCTGGAGACAAATCTCTCTCTACACCTCCCTAAACCTCATGATTTGATTCCACATTAAAACAGGTAGGAAGGAAAATCAAGTGCAAACAGGAAGAGTCACAAAATGATAACTAAATAGAGAATGTGACTCCACAGACAAAACAACACTCCCACACATTGATACTGAAAGTAGGTAAAGAGTGGTGTTATGGAATGATTAAATATACAAATGTACATCACTTGTTATTTTTTAGCACAAGCTGGTAATAGCTTCCCCTCTCCCTTCATTTTGTCTCAGTTGCCTTCCTGTCATTCATAGAGTGCCAGCAGAGTTTGCCTTGATATCCTCAATTCAAGAAGCTCTAACACCAGCCCCAGGAAAAATCAGGACTCAGTAGGTCTGACTTCTCTGTAGACCTGTGGGTGAAGCACACAATGGCACTCTGAAATATTTTACCTATATTCTCTGTCTTGTTTTCAGTAGAAAAATATGTAGTGCAAAATGAGAGGTTATTCAGTTTTCTGTAGCTTCTCTGACCTTCTAGCATCTTTTCAGTATTTCATATCCAACAATCCTGCACTTTTCTGAATGTTCAAGATGCTGTCCAGAATAATTTAAGACTGGTTCCACTATAGAAACCAGTTTAATAACTTAATAGAATAAAATGACTGCAATAACCTGTATTGAAATTTCTAAGGTTCTGTACCATATGCAGTCAGCAATATTTTGTACAGTGATGTTTTTCCATGGGAATGGAATTGGAAAACAAATAAAAGCATTGATCTCTTGCAGTTCTCGGTTCACCATATGGTGATCTCTTCTCCATCCTCAAAGTCATTGAACATTTCAAAGATCAACATGCAGACTCATGTCAGCAAGTCATCCTTATGCAATTATGGTATTTCCCCATTTGGCACTGTTGGTAGGCATGTTGAAGAAGAAATATCTTATTTCAAACAAAATACATGTCAAGAACACATGTTGGAATAGAGCACTTATCTGCTTTGGAATTGATAACCTTCAATAATTTGATTTGGTTCAACTTATCAATTGGTACAAACAAACCAAAAGAATGTTGAATTGAGATGATTAAATTTGATAGGTCTATTTTTTAGTGAGGAAGTAATACCATCAGCCTGACTAAAGAGTTAACATGCAGCTTCCAAACAGTCTCCAAAAGGAATTTCAGAAGAGAATCAAACAAAAACCAAAATAGACTTATCCAAAATGCCCCATGAGGAAAAGCTATCTCCATATAAGCATGAGCTAATGAAATGGGCCAATTAAACTTATCATGTGAATCAAAGCTTAATTTCTCATGGCACCTGGATATCTTGAGATGGAAATAATTTCCCCCAATGAAGATATTGTTATATGTTTGAGTCTCTTGCCAGGATGGTCAACTGTCCCTGCCTAGTTGGACAAGTTTGGTATTTGGTTACCTCTCACTTTGGTTGAATGAGAGACCTCTTTTTGCTTCCAGGCAAACCCTTAGATTTTATTATCTGTTTAAACTGTTGTCCAACATTTATGGAATAAACATTTCCACTTCATTTTAATTTCATATCATAGGAGAATAATAAAGTCATTGCAGTTATTCGTCACAGCTGTGTTAATGTGCTACATGCAACCTTCAGAATTATGCTGTCAAGTCCCCAGAGACAAGGTTTCTGGTTTTCCATTACAATCTGGACACAAGATAAATAATGGATTTTATTTAAAATATTCATGTGAATTTAAACATATATTTTTAAAGAAGGCCTTTACATAATGAAGATTAATCCAAAATAAGTTTGTGCTCCAGAATTGCTAGTGTGTAAGAAGATAATTTTGGTACCAAGTTATAAAACACAAGAAGGGTTTCTTCTGACTCTGCATTTTTATATTTTGACATCATACAATGTTTCAATGCAATGATTATTTAACTTTGAATTTTTTTCAAGATGAGATGGAAAGTCGTTCCTTTCCTCATGAAACTATTAAAAGTTTTGTGAAGTTTAACAGTCACTGAAAAAAGACATGATTGTATGTATCCATTTTGAATGATAGTAATTATGATTCAAATCTAATGAATGGTGAGAAGACAACAAAGAAGGAGGTTTCCCTAAGACTTTCCCTATTGCAAAGCTTCTTAAATATATTTACTTTTCATTTCAATATATTGTTCTCTGGTGATGCCCTTCATGGAAAGAATTAATACATTTTTAAGAAGAAATCGTAAAATGCACATTGCTAGGTATGATAATGCCAAATTGTTTTATTGTATCATCTACTCCAGCATCTGGACAAATTTAGCAAATAACAAAGACATTTATATTTATATCTGTTGTTGTTGTTGTTGTTAGGTGCCGTCGAGTCGGTATCCGACTCATAGCGACCCTCATAGGGTTTTCAAGGGCTGCCTGTTTCGGGATCGCCTTGGGAGTGGATTGCCAGGTCCTTCTCCCAATATTTATATCTAGAATATGTTTATTTTTTCTTGTTACCAGCAAGCAGGCTAGTATAAACTGAGAAGGCAATCTAGAACTAAAGCAGACAGTGATAACTTAAGATTTTTACCTGGAATGAAACTAAGAAATTAACATGAAAGTTTACTGAAGTAAGTCTTACTGAATCCATTCAGAATACTCTGAAAGGAAGTATTAAATTAACCTCTTATACAAAATTAACAAAGTCATAAATTTGAGTCAACCAAATCTGTCTTCATTTTCATTTTATCAAGGGTTCAAGAATGTTAGGAAGTAAGTTTTACAGAGCAAAAAGATACAATATTAAGACAGTGTCTGGTTGGGAATCATTCTATTAAGGTGGGATTTTTTAAGTAGGAGAGACTTTCTAATTGATCTTCAGATACATTTGATAGTCCGTGGTTGGCTGCAAGGGGACAAATAAGCAGTCTGGGAACATTTCAAGAACTGTTCAGTACTAGGGATGAGGGCTTTCTATGACAAGAATTTTTCTGGAACAAGTGAGGGTCAATTGGAATTTTTTATGGAAATGGCCCATATGAGACATTGACTTCCTTAACAGGATATTTCTTAGAGAATTACCTCATCTCAAGGCTGTATTTCCACTATAATTGGGACGTAGCTAATGTTCTATACCAATGACATTCTTAATAGTTTTATACTTTCTGGCATGAAATCGCAAACTCCACAAAACCTGGTTTAACCAACCAACACACACACACACACACACACACACTCACACACACACTAATATACATTCATATGTGTGAAAATGCATAAATCTAAAACTGCTGACACTGATTCCTTGTGTTTGAATAGTTGTTTAACAATAAATAGCTGTTTAAATTGATTGAACTGAGCAAAGGATATATTTGATAAGTTTCAGGCAAAAATCATAATGTTTGTGATAGAGTAAATAATATAAAAATAAAACTGCCACATATGTCACTGTAATACAGTCCATCTTCAATATGTCATAAATTTCAATGCAAGTGCTTTTCCTTTTGAGAAGACAGTGATAGAAATAAAAACAATAATTGAACGGGTCCTTGTGTTCTATCAAAAGTGACCAAATGATAATTACTGTGTATTATTGAATCTAGAGGGCTAAAAAGTCAGATGCACAATAGAATCACATGCAGATTAGATTTATAGCTGAAGGAAAGCAGCAGATTAGAATTGTTAACGTTTTTCTGTTTAATGAGTCACCAAAACCTGAGTGTAGATTAGATTCGCGTATAGTTTAAAGAATATATGGTATTAGTGGTTGATGTAACTATTTTTTAGATTCCTGTTAGTGTCTAGTTTAGATTCCATCCCTAGTTAATTAGTGTTATTATCATTATTTCAATTTCAGGGATGAACGTGACTTCCTCTTTTTATTGGTATAGTTAGCCTTGTCTCTGTTTGGCCAATACCGTACTTCTACTTCTACTACCAGGCTGGGATTTAGCTCAGTGGGTAGAGCGCTGCGCTGCAGTCTCTGAGATCCCAAGTTCAATTCCCAGCACCACAAAAATGGGAGAAGGACCTGGCAATCCACTCCCAAGGCAATCCCGAAACACGCAGCCATTGAAAACCCTATGAGGGTCACTATGAGTCGGATACCGACTCGATGGCACCTAACAACAACAACTCCTACTACCACTACTACTGCATTCATAATTGTTATGGTTTGAATATAAAATATCCCACACAGACTCATGTGTTGAATGCTTGGTCTACTTGTGGCAGTATTTTGGGAGGCTCTGGAAACTTTAGGAGGTGGGGCCTACCTGGAAGAAGTAGGCCTTAGGGGGATGTCTTTGGGGTATGTATCTTGTCCCAGCCCTTTCTCTGTTGCTCTGTTTCTTGTTCACCATAAGGTGAAAAATATCCCCCACCCTAAGTGCATGTGGCCAAGTAATGATGGACTGGACCTTCTCAATCTGTGAAACCAAAATAAATTCTTCCTTCCTTAAGGTGTTTCTGTCAGATATTTGTTCATAGTGACAAGAAAACTGACTAGTACAGAAAATTGGTACCAGAGAAATGAGATCATTGATGTTACTAAGCCTGCCTACATGGTTTGTAAGCTTTAGACATGGTTTGTGGGAGTAAAGAAGTAGCCTCTAAAAAGCCTAAGGTACCGTAATCAGAAATTAGTGGACAAATTTTGTCTTACCTCAGAAGATCAGAATCCTGATAGAAATCCTGAAAGTAAAGAATGTGCTCATGAGGTTTCAGATGAGAATAAGGAATTGTGGGGAAATTGGACTAGAGGTATTCATGTTACATTCTGGCAAATAATCTGGCTACATTCCACCCATGTCATAAAACTTTGAGTGAGGTTGAATTTAAAAGTAATGAGCTAATTTGGTAGAGGAAATCTCAAGACAGTATAGTCTTCAGGCTGTGGCATGGTTATTTCTCGCTGCTTCTTATCCAGGTTTATAGTGAGAATCAGGAGCAAAAGTCAGAGAAGAAAGACTTAAAAAACTGTCAGTTTAGCCTACAGAAGACCATTTAAAGTTGTGGACAAAGAAGGAGTGCTTGTTAAAAAAATTAGTGCCATTAAAAAGAAATCAAGTATTGTGCACCAGGACCATCGGAAAGATGATTTAAGGGTATCTTAGGAAATGGCCAGATCCCACATAACAGGACCAAGGGTGAAATTGTTTTAATTCATTTGAAAGACTTTGTGTTGAGAAGCGAACCTCAGATCAGCTGATTTCACAGGGTGAGTGTTTTTCCAGGTGCAGCCTCCCAGCCACCCAGAAGTTACTGCAGCCATGGTCAAAGAGGGCCTGACTACCACTGGAGGTGGCACCAGACCTTGGTATTTTCCCTGTGATTCTGATTTTGCAGGCATGAAGAATGAAAGAGTTATGGGATCTTGGAGGCTTCTACCCAAATATCAAAAGAAAGTCTAGATGTCTAGGCCATGTGTGGATGATTCAGAACTTCTGTAGTTAGCCCCTGAAAGTGTAGTGCCTGAAACTGTGTGGGTGAAGACTAAGCTTCAGTGGGAATCCCAAGATGTTGACAATACCTGGAACATGGAATTCTTACCAAAGAAAGCTTCAGGCAAAGAGTGGAGCCAGCCTAAGAGAGAGGCCACATACACTTCAAAAGACCAAAGTGGGACTTCCCAATCCCATTGAAGATCACATGAGGACAGCATTTCCCTCAGATGCCAGATATGGCTCTAAAGGATTCAGTGTTTTCTCTCCTGGGTTTCAGTGTTGTTTGGGTTCCATCCCTCTTTCCTATGGCCTTATTCCTCCCCTTTGTAATGGGAATGCTGACTCTGTGCCACTTTATGTTGGAAGTATGTGGTGTGGTTTCTTAATTATTTTTACAGGGGACCATAGCTATGAGTTGCCTTGAGTCTAATCAAAGACTTTAAACTAAGGCATTTGAATGCTGGAATTGTTAAGACTATGTGGACTCTTGGATAAATACTAAATGCATTTTGCATAGTGAGATGGCCATGAGCCCTTGGGGACTAGAGGGAGAATATTATGGTTTGAACACAAAATTTCCCCCATGGGTTCATGTGTTGAATGCTTGGTCCCTAGCTGTTGGAACTGTTTTGGGAGGTTCTGAGAACTTTAGGAAGTGAGGGTTAGTTGGAGGAAGTAAGCACTGGGGACATGTCCTTGAGAACTGTATCTTGTCCTCAGCCCCTCTCACTTTCTCTGTTTCTTGTTCACCATAAGATGAAGAAGCTCTTCTACGACATGCTCCAGCCACCATAATATTTTGCCTAAGTTCATGGCAAAAGCAATCATGGATAAAACTCTCTGAAACTGTGAGCCAAAATAAATTCTTCCTCCCTTAAGTTGTTTCTGTCAGGTATTTTGCCATAGGGATGTTAAAACTAACATACTAATGTTGATATTTCCTTTTGAATGACAATCCTGTTTCTTACTGTATTATGCTGAAAGATACTGGGCAGGGGCTACTAATTATATCCCATAATAAAGGAATTTTAATGTTTCTACTTGGTCCCAGAAGACAAAAAGTAGATATTATCTATTTTCAATGCCATGGAAAGAGGCAGAAAAAAGGAGGGAACAAAATATGTTGGAGTATGCCCCTTCCCCCCAAACCCTCACCCTCCGGGCCTAAGAACATTAACTAGTGTGGAATAGTAAATACAGATTTGTGGCTAAGAGCCAAAATTATGAGCACTCAAATTATGGATCTGTTGTCTTGTTAGCCAGGTAATATTGAAAGTGTTCTTTAATTGTTTTTTTCCTCACTGTCAACACTTGTAAAATATAGTTAGCAGATATCTCTAAGAGTAGTTTTGATAAAACAGCCTTTTCCTGGCTGAATTAATATATTTTAAGGTCAGTTAATATATGTTATGTACTAGAATTCATGTCTGACATAAGAACTTTAAACCATTTTAAGTTTAGGTACAAGTTCAAGTTTTAAGTAATTACATTCATTGTGCTGATCAAATACCAGCTAATATTTATTGAATACTTATAACATACCAGCTTCCTCCCTGAGAATTCACTGCAGAATAGCTGAATCTGTTCCTCAAAGGTCCTAATTCCTTTCAAGGTAACCTATTCTAATGTTTCTGTCATAGATTCTGGTAGTATGTCCTCCTCTCATCTCTGTAAACCTAAGAATGGTGTCAGTTCTTCTGCTTCTAGTTTCTGTTGGATCTGTCTTACCTGGATTTTTATGTTCTTTGGGCCCTTCCTGATTATTCTCGGGAATCTAGTTACATACAGCCTGGCCACTGGATGCAGGCACCTACCAAAAATACATGAATTCTTGAGAGCTAAGCAGGAGCTAGTTGAACCAAAGATCTCTCTAGACAGACCCAGGCTTCCATCCTACCTAAGGTGTATTTCTCTACTTTCCCTCCTCCTTACCTTCAGACAAGGGACATCAAAAGTTTCATATCTTTTTATATAAGAGATAGTAAGTGACTGTCATTATTCTTATTCATTCAACATTTTCTGAGTGCCACTTGTGTGTCAGATATTACAGAGAGGCTGAGACCCCAAACATGAATGAACCATGCATCTCTGTACTTGTAGAACTTCAAATCTCGTAGAGTGCTTAGTGTTCATGTACTTCCCCCATCGTCATGGGTTTCACATGACTCTGCATGGCCAGAGCCTCAGACAAATTACAATAAAAGTCTGGGACTAGAGGAGGAGAAAAATATTACTTATGAATGATCATTATGTTTCTAAAATAACCCCAAGAAATATAGTGGTAGAAGAAGTGAGTTATTATTAGGCTGCCAGTCACAACCATCTTTGGAGGAGTCTAGGTTTCCTATTTCTCCTTCAGTATTGTCAAGGCATAATTTCTAAAAGTGAAGAATAGACAAAGGGATGCAAGTACATTGGGAAAGAAAACAATAAAACATTCATTTAAGTGATAAAGCCTAAAGTGTTTCTCAAATTAATTCTGGGGCAGAGGGAAGCCTATTTCTTTCCCTATACTCTAATATCTTCATAATAGATCTAAGATGCTCTGGAGCTTTGACAATCACACTAAGGGGCCAAAAAGGAATTTTTGCTTAAAGTCATCTAATAGAGAAAACTTTAATTTAAAAAATAAACAAGAAATACTAAGGACATCCTGAGGGTAAAATAAAGACTTTGTGTATCAGAGTTCTCAGATTATCTTTATCTGCCTAATAAGAATTTTGTGGGAATTGAAGAATTAGCCTGTTGCTCAAATCTTCATTCATATCCCTATATTACCTTCCAGAAATTTATCCTTTTAGTTTAAGAATTGCATTTTGTTTTAAGTGGAACCCAGCTTCTAACTACAGACAGACTTAGGTTCTATGCTCTACCCAGCCACACAAAAGATGATGCCAAATTAACCATTCTAGAATTACTTTTCTTTATCAGCAGTATGTGACTAATAAGTCTGTGCAGGGATGCCTGAAAAGTGCATCTCTAATACATGTCAAGGATTAATACAACACCTGCCATATAGTAGATGCTCAGGGTGGGGTATTTCTCTGCCTTTATTCACTTCCCCTAAATCCAGTTATGAGGCCCGAATGTGAATACATGACTGAAGATTGATTTATGAATATGGAAAAGGACCCAACTCAAGGAGAGTGAAAGCACAGAATTTTGTCAAGGAGGCTACTCCGCATTCTGATTTTCATTCATTCATTCCTCAATCCTGAATTCCCTACACAAATGGATTTTGTCTACTTTGTATTTTTGTTCTGATTTTTTCCAATGCTTGGAATGGAACCCAGGGCTTTGCACATACTAAACAGGTGCTATATTACTGAGCTACACTCCCAACTCTTCTTTGTGTTTTCTGTTTAGATAGCACTTTGCTTTTGTTACTAAATTGTTGCTTGTTTTCATTTTCATTTGTTGAGACAAAATTTTGTTTTAATCCTGGAAGTGGGACATCCAATTTTTTTCCTATGATGAGAAATGAATGCTTTCTTTTCTGCCTTTTGAAGTGAATCAGTAGAAATTATACCTTAAAACAGCTTTGCAGTGATTTATTTTAGACAGTTATGGGGATCAGACTTCCAGAAAGTCAGAAACTCTCTACCTACTGGCCTTCTAAATAGATAGATAGATAGATAGATAGATAGGTAGGTAGGTAGATAGACAGACAGACAGACAGACAGACAGACAGACAGACAGATAGATAGATAGATAGATAGATAGCAGGCAACCTCATAGGACTTCTGGGGAAAATAGTTATCAGGCTAGAGTGGGTGAGCTTCCTTTAGAAAGATGAGGTCCATGTCCATTTTCAGAATACACCAGTCTCCTCCACAGGTATCACTTTAAGAAATACATGTAATGTTAATAAACACTAAGTACTTTCTCTGAGCCAGCTATTGTTCTAAGTTCTTTGGTGCCTTATCTCATATAATCCTCCCAACAATTCCATAAAATTAGTATTACTAGACCCATTTTCCTTATAAGGAAACTAAGGCATTGAGAGCCTGCAGCCTATAGCACAATGGCTTCCGTTCCTGTCAGATCTCGGAAGCTAAGTAGGGTCGGCACTGGTTAGTACTTGGATGGGAGACCCCCTAGGGAAACCAGATAACAGTAGGCTTGGGAGAAGAAGCTGGCAGCCACTCCCCAAAATCAATCCACCATTGAAAACCCTTTGAAGAGTAGAGAAGCACTGACAATAGTGTTTCATCTGTTGTCCATAGGGTCGCTATGAGTCAGAAACCGACTCAACGGCACCTAACAACAACAACAACAACAAAGCATTGAGAGTTTAGGTAATGCTCAGGATCACATAGGTAATAGAAGGAACTGGTAATTTGAAGCCAGTTCTTTCTTAGCTTAAGTAAAGACCTAAAGTCCATAATATGGGCTGGGCTTTAGCTCGCTTGGTAGAGTGCTGCTCTGCAGTCTCTGAGGTCCTGGGTTCAATTCCCAGCACTGCAAAAATGGAAGAAGGACATGGCAATCCACTCCCAAGACAATCCCAAAACAATCAGCCATTGAAAACCCATGAGGGTCACCATGAGTTGCACATGACTCGAGGGCACCCAACAACAAAGTCCATACTCTTAATAATTATTCTCTACTACCACCAATATATTCTTATCCAAAGTAGTGAAGCATGGTGCCTGTTCCCTTTCAATCTGCAAATGCCTCTGGAAGGAATATGGCATAAGTCTCATCAGTAACTAACATCTCTATTTGTAAGTATCAGGTATTTTTTCCATTCTTTCCATCATTCACTAAATATATATTGAGCCCCTACTAGGTACCAATACCATGTAGGTACTGATGGTATATAAATAAAAGTTAGATCCACACCCAGCCCTCTAAGAACTCACAGTTTAGTCCTCTTTTGCCAACAAAAGGTTTGATTAGTTGTGGGCAAGTAGGAATATACTGATAAAAAAGAACTTTCTGTTTTGTTCATCTCTGTATTCTAGGTCCTATGTTAGTAGTTGCCACAGAGTAATCACTGTGAATAATAAATAAATTGACTAATTAAGGTATCCAAGTCAAGGATTACCACCTCTCATAGTTTGAATATTGTTGTTGTTAGGTGCCGTCGAGTCAGTATCTGACTCATAGCCACCCTCATAGGATTTTCAATGGCTGACTGTTTCGGGGGATTGCCTTGGGAGTGGATTGCCAGGTCCTTCTCCCATTTTTGCAGAGCTGAGAATCAAACTCGGGACCTCAGAGACTGCAGCGCAGCGCTCTACCAACTGAGCTAAATCCCAGCCAGTTTGAATATAAAGTGTCCTTAAAGGACATTTGCTTTAATATTCAATCCCCAGCTTGTGGCTCTGTCTTGGGTGGTTATGAAAACGTTGGGAGGTGGGTCTTAGCTTTGCAGAAGTTATGTCACTGGGGGCAGGCCTTTGGAGGTTTTGGCACTGGACCTGCAGCCTTGGTCTCTCTCTGTTCCTGGTCTGCCATGCCATGAAGATGTCTACCACATGCCCTGATGCCATTATGGACTGATTCCTTAACTGTGTGCTCCCAATAAGCTTCTTCCCCATATATTTGTTTCAGTTGGTTTTTCTGCTACAGCGATGACAGTTGACTAACACAACACACTTCTGGTTCTGAAAGAAGTCCTGATGTCAGATGCCAAGGTAAATATTCTAAAGTCTTAGGTCCCCAAAAAAGTACCAAGACAGCACTTTATCCCACAGGTCTTGAGACAAAGAGTAGTTTTTCCCCTGGAACAAGGTGTACCTAATATGGCCACAAAAAAGAAAATGAAGCTGGGTGTGTTGGTGCACGCCTGTGATCCCAGTGGCTTGGGAGGCGGAGGCAGGAGGATCGCAAGTTCAAGATCAGAGGCACTCTGCATAATTTGGAGAGACCCTGTCTCAAAAAAGTAAAAACAAAAAATGCCTGGGGTTGCAGCTCAGTGGTGCAGCACTTGCAGAGCACGCAAGTTCGGGGCCCTGCATTCAACCCCCAGTACCACAAAAGAAAAAAATAAGAATAGAAAATGAAACAAGAGATGAGACAAGTATATCCTGCCTCTCAAACATTTCTGAGATCTATATGGAATTTAATTCACTACTTTAAATAAGCAGTGTGGTCAGTGGTAGAGTATCTAATGATCTACATAGACAAAGTAGTTGGGCACATATAGCATAGTAGGAGATGCTGCCTCAGTGGCAATCTGGCAATCTGCATTTGTGTCTGTCCAAGGATATGACCAATGCTTCACCCTAGTTTTAACCCCTACATTTGCTTGTCAGGGTACTTGAAATTCTCTCCCCTTTGGTTTATAATAGTAGGGAAAAAAGAATGAAACCCTCAAATATTGTTTACAATAGTATAGTAATATCTATAAACAACTTAAAAAGAACTACCTTGGAGATATGAGGCATTGCCAAGAACATTTTGATAAGGAAGAAGATTAGCACTGAATATACTAAGACCACACTTAGGTCTAACATTTTAGTGTGCTGGGCAAGAGCTACTCAAAGTAGCCTCAAACGTCTCTTGCAATTCTAATTTTCAAACATACTTTTATCAGAAACCTCCTAGCTTATTTTATCATTCTTTTTTTCACCCCACCTTTCACCTAAAAAGCCTGAAGTGCATATACAACTCACTTTCACATTTAGTCTTGGATGCTCCAAACAACCATATGAAGATAATACATCCAATAATTGCTTATATAGGGAAAAATGTTTCAGGGTAAGAAAGTATTCCAGGACTGTGTGAGTAACAGCATAAATTCTGCCACTGAAGTCTAGGCATGTCATTATCTCTGTGGAGTGGCATATACATGTATCAGACTATTTCTTGCCAACTGACAAAGTGATCTATGAACGAAGGTATATACGTGTGTGTATATATATATACACATTTGTAAAATATGTGTGTGTACTCTGCAGCAGAGATGAGGATGACTATGAAGGCATAAATACAAAATAAGAAATATATAAATACAACTTTGTCTTTCCCAAGTGAGTTGCAAATATGCTTTCATTCCTAAAATGAAGAAAATTGTTTTATTTGTGGAAACACACAAAATCATTCAAATGTAAACTTCTGCTTCACAAGCCTATCTAGAGTCTAGATAAGTCAATGGACAGCAGTCATTCTGAACAATATAATCAGTCAAAATCTATTTTCTAAAGGAGAGTTAAATCAACTGGGCTCTATTCCTAAAACCAATTGATCTAGCCATATGCATTTTTCTTCTTTTCATCTTTTAATTATTAGAAATAAGTACCTTGTGAATAAAAATATTGGGTAATATGACACCTTACATTTCTGCAATTTACTAAACACATTGATATGTATTATCTCCTATAATTATACCAAACTCCTTCTCAAGTAGGTACTTTCCAATTTTAGTGGTTAAGTAACTTGTTCATTACTTATTCAAGCAGAGTCACACTTGAAGCTTTTCTGGCTGTAATTTCAAATCTTTACCCACAGCACTTTATTTTTTTTTTTCAAGAAAACTATATGTTTCTATCCACTGGCAACAATTATATTTCAAATTTTTTAGTAAAAATCCCTGAGGCCAGGCATAGTGATACACACCTGTAATCCCAACAGTCAGGAGATTGAGGCAGGAAGATCATGAATTCAAGGCCAACCTGGGCTACACAGAGAAACCCTGTCCCAAGAAAACAAAAACAAAGGGCAAAAAGAAATCCCTGAAAACATTATTCTATGTAGCATTTTCTTAAATAGCAAATCTAAGAAATTGTCTTTGGGAAAATATCATAAAGTTGCTATACTTGTTTTTCTATATAAGTTGGTATCAGAGTGATTTAGGGAATCAGATCAAGGGAGAAACAATGAGCAGTTTGTTGGTGAGCAGTTTGTTGGTTAATATGGTTTCTAAAGCAATAGGAGTCTTTCACTTTAAACAAATACTAACTAAAAAGTTAAACAGGTGCTGAGTTGTCACCAAAGGCTGGTGTGTCTGAATATAACATTTGTTTGAGGAGTTTTTTATAAAAACAGAAAATACTTTTAATAGAATCATCAAATCATTTCAGCAGCCAAATAGTAAGAAACATCATACTTTCTCAGGTAATCTACAATGAAAGACAGTCTTATAGACCTATGGGAACAACTTTTCTAGAAACTCTACTGTGGCATTTAGCAGAAAACAATTCTAGAAAATCTTGGGTCAGTCTGTCCACCATTCTTTGCCTCAGTTTTCCCATCTGTACCATGAAGGGTGGACTTTATTAAATAACATTTATAGGGCCCTTCCAGTTCTAATATCCTATACTTCTTTGAAATTCAAGCAATGGCCTTACCTAAGAGTCCTTTCTTCAGGTGTAAAATGTGCCCAGCATTTATGTCCATCATAATTCAATTGGAAAATTCAGAAGAGGTGAAAGAGTAGTGCTCTCTTTTGTTTAGGCAGAAGTAGTATTAACCTTGTGTCCTTTCTGGCTATGAAATTTAATGGGGGACACCTAGGTCTTACATCAAGCCAGGCAGTCTACCCCTCAATCTTACTAACTTTAGGCGAGGGACCCTAGGATTTCTTCTTTGATATTACTGAGCTAACAATTGGGCTCGCTTATCTAGGGCTATTATAAAGGGAAATGAGGGAATATTGTGAAGCTGAAGCTTCCTGAAGCTTCTCAATTATAAAGGTGTTTTAAAAATGGTTGGCTCTAGTTACCACTAGATATGACTACATGTAAAGTATGTTTCATAGTTAATAGCTCCTCATTGCTCTTCTAGGAAGATAAGGATTTTATTGACTGAGTGTGCATATATATATATATATATATATATATATATATAGTTGTTGTTGTTGTTGTTAGGTGCCGTCGAGTCGGTATCCGACTCATAGCGACCCTCATAGGGTTTTCAATGGCTAAGTGCTTCGGGATTGCTTTGGGAGTGGATTGCCAGGCCCTTCTCCCATTTTTGCAGTGCTGGGAATTGAACTTGGGACCTCAGAGACTGCAGCGCAGCGCTCTACCCACTGAGCTAAATCCCAGCCATATATATATATATATATATATATATATATATATATATATATATATATTCAAATGTCAGCTTCCACACAGAAGCAATGTGTATCAATATCAAAGGATCCAAATAAGAATAGAAGCAAGCCACACTTTTTCTATTTTACCTCACTAGCTGCCTGGTGCTTTGAAAACCCACATTCCTTTTTAAAATAGTAATGATAAGGACACAGTTTTGTTCCTCTGTAATCATCTCGCTTTCCATAACCATGCCTAATAATAAGGTAGTCTCATTAGTGGCTATTTAAGGCCTGCCCGTCTTCCAAAATTTTTAGCATTTACTTTGCTATGTTGTTAGGTGCTCTCTAGTCAGGTCTGACTCATAGCGACCCTCATAGGGTTTTCAATGGTTGACTGTTTCAGGATTGTTTTTGGCAGTGGACTGCCACATCTTTCTACTATTTTCGCAGTTCTGGGAATGGAACTCAGGCCCTCAGAAAGTGCAGAGCAGTGCTCTATCACCTGAGCTAAACCTCAGCCCCAGCATTTACTTTAGTTACATGGTAATTATTGCTTTATTGAATAGTTTTCATAAATATTTCATATTTTAAAAATGGTTTGGATCTATAATTTTTATTTTGATTTCTACCTAATATGTTCTGTATGTCTCTTTTGGAATCCACATCTGACTTTCTGATTGTGCAATATTTATTGTCAACGGTATTTATCACCAATTATATGGTACTCATTTGTTGCCAGAAATATGCCTTAAAGTAAATCTACCTTTTAAAATATTTTGTACCTTGAAACACACACAAATAGCTGCAAGTGGTCTTGCAAGTTCATTAGCTCTTTTCCCTTTAACATTAAGTCTTTTATGAAAAAAGAGAAAATAAAAACACTGACTCAAAGCAGATGGAGCTGTCAAGGATCACTCACGCAGGTGAGCTGGATTGAGTTGATTAGTTGTTAAGTGCTTACAGCTGTTAGGTTAGACATTGAGGAAATTGTAGAAGACCACCCCCTAAACTTTACTGGAGAAGATTTGAAGGAAGCAGCATAAAAGAAAATAAAATTGTTTTGAGAATTAACTTCTTGGATTTTCAAATATAAGGGAAAACTGAAAAGTAAAACCATAAATTACCAAATACTTTTTTAAGTTAACAAAAGTAGCAGAAGAGTTTGAATAGCTTTTTGTCTTAAATGCAGGTTTATAATGTGAATTAATTTGAACACCTTAAAGTGGAGTCAATTTAATGTAAATTTCTCTGTGAAATTTCTAATATTTTCCCTTCTCAAATTTTGGTGACAGCCTGAAATTTAAAGCATTTCATTAAAAGTTGAAATCTTGTAATTCTATTTCGATACATCAAGATCTAGAAAAGTTAAAGACAGGCAGATTCCTGTGTGTGACAGATAGCTGAGAAAACATGTTCAGTTTAATGTTAGGCTGATAAAGCATGTGGATAGTTAAGTTGGAACGCTAAAAAAAAATGAGGGGGTGTTGGAGAATAATGTTAGAATTCTCTCTGACCACACAACTTTATTGCCTTAATGCACAAACAAGCCTAGCAAAGCAAAATCTCTAGAGTTGCTCATTTCTGGAAATTGGCCATCTATGACCCAATCTGTCCTGATCAGGGTTGCCATACAACATTCCACTATTGTTGCAGTGTTCTCTTACCCAGACACTTCTGATGGCTCTCTGACTTGATCTCTAAGGATTGTTGCAGTAGACAAGACTCTCAAAGATCCAGTCTTAACTCACCTAATACTACTTATCAGGACCTTGAGAGCCCTGGTTAAAACTGAGGGATTAATCAGAATCTGAAGCAGCCATAGCTTAAGCATCAAATTGTAAAACCAAAGGTACTGACACACTATAGGAGAAGACAATCACTTCACATACAAATATGCTGCTTCTAATTCAAAAACAAAACAAAAAAAACAAAACAAAAACTGCAGAGTTTGAGAAACCGAATAACTGAAACATAGGGTTGTTGTTGTTGTTAGGTGCCGTTGAATCAGGTCCAACTCATAGCGGCCCTATGTACAACAGAATGAAACATTCCCCGATTCTGTGCCAGGCACACAATCTTATTTATATTTAAGCCCACTGTTGGAGACACTGTGTCAATCCATCTAGTCGAGGGTTTCCCTTTCTTTCACTGACCTGCCTCTCTCCCAAACATGATGTCCTTCTCTAGGAAGTGGTCCCTCCTGACTATATGTCCAAAATACGTAAGACACAATCTAGCCATCCTTGCTTTCAAGGAGCACACTGGTTGCACTTCTTCTAGGACAGATCTGTTGTTTCATTTGGCAGTTCATGGTGTATTCAATATCCATCTCCAGCACCATAATTCAAAAGCATCAATTCTTCTCCTGTCTCCCTTGTTCAATGTCCAGCATTCACAACCAGATGATGTGACTGAAAATACTATGGCATGAGTCAGGTGCACCTTTGTCTTCGATGTGACATCCTTACTTTTCAATACTCTAAAGAGATCTTTTGCCACAGCTTTCCCCAAAGCAATGTGTCTTTTGATTTCTTGACTACTGCTTCCACGGTTGTTTCTATCCATGGTTGTTTATTGTAGAACCAAGTAAAGCAAAATCATGGACAACCTCACTCTTTTCTCCATTTATTGTGAATTTGCATACTGACCCAGTTGTAAGGATTTTTGTCAGTAGTTCTCTGCTGTTCTTAGGGCTTTCAATGGCTGATGGTTCCGGGGGTGGGATGCCAGGATTTTCTCTCATTTATTGCAGTGCTGGGGATCAAACTCAGGGCCTCAGAGAGCACAGAGCAGCACTCTTCCAATTAAGCTAAACACCAGACTCTCCTGATAATAATAATAATAATAATAATAATAATAATAATAATAAGTTGTTGTTGTTGTTATTGTTGTTATTAGGTGCCGAGGACCCAACTTATAGCAACCCTATGTACAACATGACAAAAACACTGCCCGACACTGTCCCATGTCCTACAGTACTGTCAGTGCTTCTCTGCTATTCACAGGGTTTTCATTGGCAGATTGTTTTAGGAGTAGATTGGCAGGTTCTTCTCTCTAGCCTGCAGCACCTGATTGCCATGTGGTCTTCCATTCAAGTACTAATGAGGCCAACCCTGCTAAGCTTCCAAGATCAGGTGGGATCAGATGTTTGGGTGCTATGGTTTCAGACTCTTATTTTTGGTGTTGTTAGGCCGATCCCTAGCACTGAAAAAAAATAGCATAGTGACAATTAAGTGTTCATAGCTGTGCTAAGAATGCCAACACTTTAATATACTTTATTAACTGAAAAATGCAGATGAAATAGTGAAGATAAAATTTCTAGGAAATTTCCCTAAGATAGTTTATAAGTACTGCATATATTAAACAATGCAGTTAGAGTCTCACAAAATAAGTCTTGTTTGAATATTATAAATTAAAATGTTATAAGAAATACTCAAAATTGTTTGGTCCAGAATTTACTAATGAGTTCACACCATGATACACACAGAGAATGATATTAATGCTTAAATGGCACACTGAGGATAACAAGGAGGGTTCTCAAGCCAGGGGTATCTGGTTCTAGGACTCTGATCACTTTATCCCAATACTCTATTCATCTCAGGTCCTAGGCTACATTGGAGTGCTGAGAAAACTCAAAACTCAGTATACATAAAACCCATTCACAGCACACATATGATTTGTGTAACTCTGCTACTTTTGCTACATTACTTTGTTGTTTTATAATTTTATTTTATTTTTAATTTGTGTACAATATAGTGAGCTTCATTATGGCATTTTCATAAAATTATATCATGTAATTTCCCCTTATTCACTCATTCCTTACTCCACCTATGTTGTTCCCATTTTCTCCTATCATTCCCCTTCCTCCTTCAAATATATCCCCTTGTACTTTTCAATCTTGTTGTTGTTGTGAGGTTCTGCCAACTTGGTATCCGACTCATAGCAACCCTATGTACAACAGGTGAAACACTATTGTCAGTGCTTCTCTGCTATTCATAGAGTTTTCAATGGTGGATTGCTGTTTTGGAGTGGGTTGCCAGGTCATTTATTTTTTAATGTACTTATTCAGCATGAGTTGAGCACCAATTGTGTGAGATTTTGTGATAGGCACAGATAAAAGTGATACCATTGACTTATGAGAGATAGCAGAATGATAAGTGATAATCCTATTGTGCCTAGTTCAGGAGCAAGTGGGATGGAACAAGAAGAATGGTGACTTCTAGTCACCACATTGCCTGGTCTGAGGAATTGGAGTAACTACTATGCCTCAATTATAGGAGATACCACACTGTTTCAGCCAGGATGAACCACAATAGGGAGGATATGAACAGAAACCCTCAAGAACCCAAACTGAGCATTTAGCAACCCTTAGCCAACTGGTATTTGGTTTTTATTCTACTAGACTTTGATATTCAAGACAGAAATGATATAATCTCATAACACACTTTAGCAAAAATTGTATATATCATTATTTGGAAAGGTTTATCAGTCATTTATTGAAGATATGTGTATGTAACATTACAAAGTTTTTCTCAGTCTTTAGGGTGGTATAGTAAAGGTGAGTTGGAGAATCACATGACTTTTAAAATGACTTTGGTTAAAAAACTTACCATAGAAATGTTTTCTGGAAATAACTTTAAGAAATGGATTTGTTTGACCACATACAAAAGGGACATACACCATGTGTGTTTAATTCTGAATCAAAGAGTACATCTCAAAATGAAGAAAAATTGTGTGGAATTGAATAAAATGAAACTTTAATATAGCAAAGTACATAAGATGCAGCTAAACACGACTAGTAGGGGGATTTATACCTCTAACTGATTACATTGTTGTTGTTGCTAAGTGCTGTCGAGTCAGGGTCCGACTCATAGGGTTTTCAATGGCTGATTGTTTTGAGATTGCTTCGGGAGTGGGTTGCCATGTCCTTCTCCTGTTTTTGCGGTGCTGGGGATTGAACCCAGGTCCTCAGAGAGTGCGAAGCAGCACTCTACCAACTGAGCTAAACCCCAACTCATGATTACATTAGGGATGAAGAAAAGTCTCAAGTTAATAATGTAAACTCCAATATTAAGAAACTAGAAAAAGAAGAGAGGAAAACAAATCAAACATGTATAAGGAATGAAATAATAAAGACTGAAAAATAATGAAATAGAGAATTTTTAAAAGTATAGAAATGCAATAGTTCCAAAAATTGTTCCATTGAAAATATCAAAAAGAATCCATAAATTTCTAGAAAGACTGAAAAGGTAAAAATACAAAGGATAAAAATTACCAATAGTATAAGTGCCAAAAAATGTATACACATTTTAACAGCTATTATCAAAGACAAACCTAATTATGATGGCAATGTGTACTATGATGTTAGTTCAAAAGATGAAGTTAATCAAATGAAAACTACTCCTACCCTGTGACAGGCAAGACATTTAA